>SJXQ01000578.1:6170-17273 GCA_006408695.1 Aepyceros melampus | reverse complement strand
ATTGTTTATGCAAATAATTCTAGTGACCTGGGGTTATAAATACAAAATTAGGAGAGAGGGAGTGAAATGAATTTGGAGAAAAGTAATCAGAGACTTCAGCATTATTTGATGTATATCTGTTTTTATTATATGCTATATAGTATCTTTTTCATATTTAGAATTCTTATAGTAAATTTTGTTGTTTTATAGACGTCTGTAAAATTCCTCCAGCTGTACAGTATAAGAAGGCACAATATCACCCTCACTTCTGACATTAACTTCAATTTCGGAGTTCCCTAAACTACCCTCAGGTTTGATACTTCACTAGCAGGACTCGCAGAACTCACAGAGAGCTGTTACATTAAAAGTGGCTGAGGGAAGAAGGGCAAAAGGCAGAGTCTAGGGGAAGCTCTAAATGTGGAGCTTCTGCTATCCTTTTCCATGACGTCATGGACAGCAGCACTCTCAGAGCATCAGTGTGTGACAACACCCTGGCGTCTTGACAACCAGGGAAGTCCACTTGAGTCTTGGTACCCAGATGCCTAATCAGGGCTCCATCACAGAGGCATAACTGAATGTTCAACTGGCATATCTGTCAGCTCTTCAGGAGATTTAACTGATAACACGTTACCCAGTGACCCCACCATGGGTCATGCTGGTACTATCTGGATGGCCCAAGGTCCCCGAAAAACAAAACTACTCCTACCACATATAACATTCAAGGGATACAGAGATTATCTTCAGAAGAACAAGGCGAATACTAGACCCCTCTCTGGGGAAGGTTAAATTCCTTACTACACAGTATCTCACACACAAAAATAAATGCATAAATTATCTAGGAGGTAGAATATTTAAGAACTTAACTGCCTATCATATTTTAAAGGATAATTAAGGCATTTTCTTTCATAATAAAGAAAAAAGCCCCTTTAACATTAATTTGAAAAGGTATGTGCACTCTAATGTTCATAGCAGCACTATTTACAATAACCAAGATACGAAAGCAACCCAAAGCCTAAGGACCCATCAACAGATGAATAGGTAAAGATGATATGGTCTAAGTACACACTGGAACACTCAGCCATAAAAAGTAACTAAATTCTGCCATTTGCAACACCATGTATGACTCAGAGAGCATCGTGCTTAGTGAAATAAGTATAAAGAGAAAGACAAATGCTCTATCTTATCACTCATAGGTGGAATGTAAAAAATAAAGCAAATTATAGACCCACAATAAAAGATCACTTTAAAAAGAGAGAATCTCACAGAATTCTGACAGCTCTCATCAGTTGATCATCATTGAAAAACATTGTTCCAAGGGTTTTTGGCCCAGTGGTAAATAAACAAAAATGTCACTTTAAAAATCTTGATCTACAAGCAACACTTCTAGAATTAACTCTTTTAACAGTCACTTCGTGATTTAGATAAGGACTTTACCTTTATAGATGAATATATCTGTTTGAGAGGAAACAAAAATTGGATTTGAGAAACCATGCATAACCATCACTTTTTTTTAATCAATCATATTATCTCTGAATAATTTTAATCATATGCTTTGAAAGGAGAGGAGCTGTTTCCTCATCTGATTTTTGCCTCCTCTTATTTTTCTAACTCCTCTTCCTCTCTTTCTGTTTCTAATCACATACATTATTCTTTGTGGCATAGAAGGTCACATCTCAAGGACTGATGTATTGCTCCATTCGAAAGAGATCCAATTCTCAGTTAGAAAATGCATCCATTGATCCATTTGTCTTCTGCACCAGAGAAGACAACAGAAAAAAGAGAACTGGAAAAATAAAAATAACGATTGAGAGATATGTAGCCCGAAATATGAAAAATCATTAACTAGTATCTTCATAGGGTCAAATACTTGAGGCTCAGAAAGAAATGGAAAATATATGGCACATTTTTTGTTTGTTTGTTTGTTTGAAGTGAATCTAGTGAAATATATTAGCATAGTGAAAAGTGAAGTCACTCAGTCGTGTCCAAGAGACTCCATGGACTGTAGCCTACGAGGCTCTTCTGGCCATGGAATTTTCTGGGCAAGAGTATTAGCATAGTGGGAAATTATTTATTGTCATCTCCAATGAGACATTATCTAATATTTCTTATTAGGTTTCTTTGTATGTGAATAAAAGGACAATAATCATATTTTCCCTTTCGCATATGCTAAGAAAACACCACCAACAACAAAGCAGGTTTCAGCTGCAGCTCGAATCACTTAGCCTCAGTAATGTGTTAAAATATTGAACAGAGATGTTAGAATTTCTTTCTCTTGAGCGTTTAAAAACCCATGATTTCAAATTTAAATGATTTGAAAGATTAGTAAGTCTCTAAAAATGAGAGAAGGACTACAGATCTCTTGAGGTATCTTCTGAGGTATCTCTGAGGTGTCTTCCTACCTTTGGAGAATCTATGTTGGGAAAACCAAAGTAGTGAATAAGATTGATAGAGAACAAGAGTAGTGATTTTAAACTAGTAGACTTCAACAGGCAATTCAACACTGTGCTGATAAATTCTTGTCAGTGTTTGTAAGTCATCAGGAAATTTACAAGAAAAGAACCTTGGTATGTTCTTTGAGGGCTCTTGGTACAATTTAAATAAATCTCTTGGATTTGGGGACCCAAGATAAAAAGGACACTAAATACTTTTACTTCGAACCTAGATCTTCTTCCCAAAGAAATAAAAACAGCTCGTGCAGAAACTATTATCTCTTAAGCACTGTTCAGTAAATATCAGTAAAATAGAATAGAACTGTAACTTATAAAGTCATTTAAATGGAAGTGTATTTAGGAACAAGTAAAATCATCCCTTTGTAACTTGTTTAATATCACTTGCAGTTTCTACAAAGTGTGAAATATGATACAAATAAGAGGTACTGCTAAGTATTTTTAATAACAACACTAAGTATTGATTTAATAACTTCCATTAAGTCCTTGGTGACTCCGATGAAAAAAGAATCTGTCTGCAAAACAGGAGACCCTGGTTTGATTCCTAGGTAGGAAAGATCCTCTGGAGAAGGGATAAGCTACCCACTCCAGTATTCTTGGGATTCCCTGGTAGCTCAGATGGTAAAGAATCCACCCGCAATGTGAGAGACCAAGGTTCAATCCCTGGGTTGGGAAGATCCCCTGGAGGAGGGCATGGCAACTCACTCCAGTATTCTTGCCTGGAGAATCCCCATGGACAGAGGAGTCTGGCGGCTACAGTGCATGAGGTCACAAAGAGTTGGGCATGACTGAGCGGCAAAGCACAGCACAGCACATTAAATCAATAAAAGTGTACACAGAGAAAAATACAAAATAATATAAATCTAGTAAATGTACCTTTAGATATTTTAAAAATCTGAAAATATCAAAAGTAAAACTTGCAAGCTCATCTATTTGGCCCTTAGGTGCTCCTTCCAAGTGAGTACATACAGCTACTATCAACATTTTATTCTTAAATTCAATGATTCTGTTAAAATTCATCTCATATTTGGAAGGAATCAGAGACTAAAATGACAGTAAATTTTATGAACAAAAATATTTTAATTGACACAATTAATTTTAAAGAAAATTTAAAATAAGGATGTATTATATAATTTGTTAAAGATTTGAGCACAATTATTTTTAATGAAAATAAACTTAATTAAAATGAAATAATCCAAGACTGTCTGACCCTCAAAAGGAGGAGAAAAAAACTGAAGCTCCCATGATCCTACAATAAGGTTATTGATTCCTCGCCAAGGACAGAAGTGTCCCAAGCTCTGAACTACACTCATAAGGAAACATGAGGCTAGAAGTTGAAGGGCACTTCATCACATTTCTCATCAACATCGGGCCATGACATTCCACCTTTAATACCACCTCATTTACTGTCTCCCTTCCTCAAAATCACAAAATTTTAGCAGTGAAGGATTTTTATATTTTAGCTCATGTTTTGCCTCTTTTTCAGCCTCTTAACATTTCTTTAAAAAAAAAATGTCTATTTTTAATTGAAGAACAGTTGTTTACAATATTGTGTTGGTTTCTGCCATCATCAATATGAATCAACATATTCATCAACGTGAACCAGCCATTGATATACATATGTCCATTCCCTCTTGAACTTCCTTCCCCACTCCCACCCCATCCCACCCCTCTAGGTTATCACAGAGCACTGGTTTAAGCTCCCTGCATCATACAGCAAATTCCCCCTGGCTATGGAGAAGGCAATGGCACCCCACTCCAGTACTCTTGCCTGAAAATCCCATGGACAGAGGAGCCTGGTAGGCTGCAGTCCATGGGGTTGCTAAGAGTTGGACACGACTCAGTGACTTCATTTTCACTTTTCACTTTCATGCATTGGAGAAGGAAATGGCAACCCACTCCAGTGTTCTTGCCTGGAGATTCCCAGGGACGGAGGGAGCCTTGTGAGCTTCCGTCTATGGGGTCGCACAGAGTCAGACACGACTGAAGCAACTTAGGAGATCTACTTTACATACGGTAAGATATATGGTTCCACGCTACTCTCTCAATTTGTCCCACCCTTTCCTTCCCCCTAACATTATGGGATCTGTTAACACTTAGCACACCTTCATTCTCAGATATTCTATCACTGGAGATCTGTAAGAAGGAATCTCATCATGAACTAGAGTATCAAAATTCATCATGGTCCCCAAAGGACTCCTTCTACCAGTTTCCAGCTCCTCCCAAAAGGTACATATCTCTAACAGGTACACACTCGAACCTGCGTGTTTTCTAACTGGTTTAGAGGTTTTCCCAGCTGAAACACCTCAGCCACGTTGTTGCCAAAATTTTCCTAGAAATAATACTATCTTTTCTACTGACAAAGGGTCAGATATCACCAGCAAAATTAAACAGGAAATTGAAGAGGACACATGCATTAGTCAAAATTCCACCACCCTCACCAACCTCAGTCATCAGGCACCAGAGAAAGCAGAACCATTGAACTGTTTGAAGAATTAAACTCACCATGGTCACAAGTACTATGACTTTAAGATCCTGACTCCTACCTTCTCATAAACTCTCCCCATTGCAGGAAGACCTGTGAGAATGCTTTACTCACCCTGGCTACTAGAGGACCCCAATCTAACTAACTCCTACACGCACAACCAGACATTACTTAAACTTACACAGTCAATTCATCAATAAGATGTTACATTTGCCTTTCCTGTCAAACTCTCTGATTTACATGATTTACAAGTAGAAGATCTGGTATTTTGGAAATGCCACCACTGGAAAACTAACCTTGAACCCAGATGAAAGAACCATGTACTGTTTTACTCATTGCTAACACTGCTTTCACATGATAGGATGTTCAGCTAAAGAAATACAAGAACTGTTTAGGTGGAAAACACTCCAACAGGGGACCTCAAAGTGAGACTCATGTCATGAACTTCCAGAAGCCAACTACAGCCAGAGGCAGATGGGGATCCAAAGAATTAGAGAATAAGTGGATGATGTTGCAAAGTAGGCAGCCTCTACCCAAGTTCATAGCATTAGGTCACCCTGGGTTCCCCTTCTTCAGCCCTTGTCTTTTCATCCCTGTCCTCTAAATAATCAAACCCAGGTCTCCTGCACTGCAGGCAGGCTCTTTACTGTCTGAGCCACCAAGGAAGCCCTCTAAATAAGCATCCTCATACTACTCTGATTCCAGCACAACATTCTGTCTCCATTTCCATGACTCCTTCTGATCCTAAATACACCCCAGTCCTCCATCATGATCCCCATCTGTTTCCTCCTTATCTCATTCTGATTTGGGTTTTCCCATGGGATAACAATAGCTTCCTTCTTTTAGTCTACCAGGAATCCAATGAGGCAGAACAAAGTAATTGTGGGTTTGCTCTTACTCCTAAAATTAGCATCTCCTTAATAAATACCCTACTTATAATGCTTTTATATTTAACTCTTTCAGGAAATATACACACCCAACCAGATACATCTTCCTTTTTAAATGATACTAAACTATAACTTAAAGGCTCTCAAGACTGATATTACAGTGTGGCCTCTTTAATCCAAAAAATGTGATGCATTACCAGAAATTATCTTAATGAATATAGCTACCCTGCGAGATATAGGAAATGCCATATACCAACATGCGTTCTATTTTCATGAAACTGGAACTTGTTGTAAAGGCCAAATTCCTATTAGGAACACCCTTCTCCTTCAGTTGCCCTTGTGACACCAACATCATTTATTTAATACAAGATACAGATGAAATAAATTACTAATTAAATAGAACCAAAATATTCAACCAGTCAGACATGATGGTACAACCCATCCTGGAAGCCTACTCCTAATTAGCTCTTCAAAGTTCTGCTACAACCAATAGAAGTAGTAACCAGACCTACTCTGCTCCTAAGAAATGTCATTTTATGCAGTCATAAACTATACAAAGTACTTTCAGCCTTCCAGACAGGCCTCTGTCATATGGCTTATTTTGTTGCTGTTTAGTCACTAAATTGTGCCCAGCTCTTTACGACTCCATGGACTGTAGCCCACCAGGCTCCCCCATCCATGGCAATTCCCAGGTAAGAATACTAGAGTGGGTTGCCATTTCCTTCTCCAGGGGATCTTCCTGATCCAGGGATCAAACCTGGTCTCCTGCACTGGCAGGCAAGTTCTTTACCACTAGCACCTCTTGGGAAGCCCTATACAGCTTATGCTCTCCCTCAAATGGCTAAGATAAACCTCTCAAAGGCCACATCAGCAACATGAGACATCATGCTGTCTCTGGTCCTTACACTCCTAAACAAACCACTGCTAGATTAGAATAGTCTTAAACAGTCCTAGCAGAGAAGGCAATGGCACCCCACTCCAGTACTCTTGCCTGGAAAATCCCATGGACAGAGGAGCCTGGTAGGCTGCAGTCCATGGGGTTGCTAAGAGTTGGACACGACTCAGTGACTTCATTTTCACTTTTCACTTTCATGCATTGGAGAAGGAAATGGCAACCCACTCCAGTGTTCTTGCCTGGAGAATCCCAGGAACAGTGGAGCCTGATGGGCTGCCGTCTATGGGGTTGCACAGAGATGCACACGACTGAAGCAACTTAGCAGCAGCAGCAGCAGCAGCAAGCAGTCCTAGAGAAAGCCAGTCACTCAGGCCAACCTTACAGGACATTGTATTCTTGGTATCTTATCCCCGGCCATCAGTGTAGTCTTCTCCTGTGCTGTGAGATATATTAGTCCCATTGATCATGCCTCTGTTATATGCCTCTGTCTATAGGGGCAATGGGCTTCCCTGGTGGCTCAGACAGTAAAGAATCTGCCTGCAATGTGGGAGACCCGGAGTCCATCCCTGGGTGGGAAGATCCCCTAGGGAATGCTCTCCAGTATTCTTGCCTAAGAATTTCATGGACAAAGGAGCCTGGTAGGCTGCAGTCCATGGAGTCACAAAGGGTCAGACACAACTGAGTGACTAACACATAGGGGCAATGCATCATTGCCCCTAAGGAACAGTTGTGCCACCTCTTATATTGCTGTCTCCATAGTTGCCTCATCCAGCACTTTGACACCTCCTGAACCTGAAAACAATGTCTGGACCCTTATCAAGAATCTCAAAATGATGATTAATCATTGTTCTACAAATAAGAGATCCACTCTTTTTCTAGAGCAAAAAAAGGGATCAAGAACCATAAATGGTTAGAACAAATGATCCCCCCAACACATCTCTTCACACAGGCACAAAAACAGACACGACCAAACTTCAGCATGACTACACTCAACTCAAGGCCTTGAGGAGGATGCCACTCTCATAAAATGCCTGCCTAAGAAAGTATGTCACTTTGAAAGAATTTAGCATTTGTTTCTTGCAAAACCTGATGATAAATTCTGAACCTTACTTTTCCTAGAGCATTTCCTTTAGAAAAGTTAAAGCTGCAGATTCTTTTTCTGCCCTATTGAAATGCAAATCTTCCACAACCCAGAAATGCCTTTCTCTGGGACCCAGGAGTCATCACTTTCAAATGTAATCATCAAGAAGGATAGGACCCCTATGTCTCAGTCTCTGTAGGACCTTTACTTCATTAAGTGTCAGTTAGTAAACATAGATGGCATAATCACAGTGGCCAACCACATCCTTTACCCCCACCCTACTCCCCCACCCATAGTCCTTCAATACTGCTCCTTTAGCACACCCCAACATTTAAAAAGCATCCCAGCTTTTCTTTCTTTGCTTTTCTTAGTTTATACTAGTATCCCTAACCCTACTGCAGTAGTCAGAAAAAAATCTGTCTTGCCACTTTAAACAGATGCCTGGCTCTGTTTCTTTCTAACACATTTCATAGGAGCAAGTAGACATTAACCAAATAAACAGACACATAATACATGATTACAAGTGGTAAGTAATTGTGAAAATAATGAGATGCTATGGTAGAGAGGAAAAGCAGTGTTTTTCTTGTGCTGGGCTGCCTGAAGAGATGAAACAGGAGTTGAAACATTAAAAATGAGAAAAATTTTGATAAAGGGATAGATGAATATTTTTCCAGGCAGAGAAACATAAATTCAAAATCACAAGGGCTAAGAAAGAGGCTGGAATATGGTAGAAATAGCAGATAATCTGCACATCGAGTATAGTCAGAAAAAAGGCAGAGCGAAGCTGGACAGGTACAGCGGGGAGCAGGGTATGCAACACCTTATGGTCACTGAAAGAGTTTGTAATTTATGACAAATGCTTTGGAAACTATTAAAGGAAAGAAGTGAATAGATAATAAATTCTTTTACTTTCAAATTTCACATAAAGCTCTCCGTGTGCAAAAAAGATGGGAGGGGAGAAAATACATTACTAAGATGAGCTGCTTGCTTGGTTAATGGGACTATCTAGGTGAGCAGAAAAGTAGTAGTTAAGAATAGCTAGTTTTAAGATATATTTTTGGCCAGCAACCAGTGATCATGTATTAGGGATGAGAAAATGACATTTAAATTATTTCTAAAGTTTCTAACTTTAATAACTTGGAAACAGTTATTCCAGTTCTTGAGACCTAGAAAAATATTAGATTTTACAGGACCAAAAAAAAAGAAAAGAATATTTTGATTTTTTTGGGCTAAGTTTAGAAGTCTATGAGCTATCCAAGTGGAAATATCAAAATCTCAGTGAAAATATCTTGGCTGTAGCTCTGCATGTGAAAGTCTATGAATGGTATTTATGTGAATGAGATCATTCTCAAGTGATGACAGAAGAAAAAATAGCGAATAAAATAGAGAATAGCTATAATCTGAGAATCTGTGTTAGAGAAAGGAGATACCAGGGAAGTCTACAAATGGTGGTCAGTAAAGCAGGACAAAAACCTGAAGAGAAAAGCCTACTAAAATGGAAAACTCACCACAAATATCTAACAGAAGCAGAAGATTTAAGAAGAGGTAGTAAGACTATACAAAAGAACTACTCAGAAAAGATCTCATTGACCAGGATAACCACAAAGGTCTGATCACTCACCGAGAGCCAGACAACCTGGAGTGCAAAGTCAAGTGGGCCTTAGTAAGCACTACTGCAAACAAAGCTAGTGGAGGTGATGGAGTTCTAGATGAACTATTTTAAATCCTAAAAGATGATGCTGTTAAAGTGCTGCACTCTATATGTCAGCAAATTTGGAAAACTCAGCAGTGGCCACAGCATTGGAAAAGGTGAGTTTTCATTAGAATCCCAAGAAAGACCATGCCAAAGAATGCTCAAACTACCACACAATTGTTTTCATTTCACATGCCAGCAAGGTAATGCTCAAAATACTTCAAGCTAGGCTTCAGTTGTACATGAACTGAGAAATTCTACGTGTACAAGCTGGTTTTAGAAAAGGCAGAGGAACCAGAGATTATATTACCAGCATCTGTTGGATCATAAAAAAAGAGAATTTCAGAGAAACATCTACTTCTGCTTCATTGACTATGCTGAAGTCTTTGAATGTGTGTGTCACAACAAACTGTGGAAAATTCTTAAAGAGATGGGAATACCAGACAACCTGACATGCTTCCTGAGAAACCTATATGCAGGTCAAAAGCAACAACTAGAACTGGATGTGGAACAACAAACTGGTTCAAAACTGGGAAATGAGTACATCAAGGCTGTATATTGTCATCTTGTTTATTTAATTTATATGTAGAGTACATCATGGGAAATGCTGGGCTAGACAAAGCTCAAGTTGGAATCAAGATTGCCAGGAGAAATATCAATAGCCTCAGATATGTAGATGATACCACTCTAATGGCAGAAAGTGAAGAGGAAGTATAGAGCCTCTTAATGAAGATGAAAGAGGAGAGTGAAAAAGCTGGCTTAAAACTCAGCATTCAAAAATCGAAGATTATGACATCTGATTCCATCACTTCATGGCAAATAGATGGGGAAACAATGAAAACAGTGACAGATTTTATTTTCTTGGGCTCCAAAATCACTGCAGATGGTGACTGCAGCCATGAAATTAAAAGCCACTTGCTCCTTGGAAGAAAAGCTATGACAAGGTTAGCATATTAAAAATCAGATATCCTCTCATATCTTAATCCCACTACTCATTATTATGCTCTTTCTTTCTAAAACCAAATCTGCCAGGTATCCACTTCTGCTCAAAACATCCAGTGGAACATCATCAAGTTCAGGTTAGAAGAGTAACTTCCTCATGAACTGGCTCTTGCCCTACCCTGCCAGGTTCAATTTCCTTAATTTCTTCATAGCTTCCTAATCAGGCACAGCAAACACTTTGTCAGTATCAGAAGTCACTAAATGTCACTGATCTGTTCACCACCTGCTCTAAGTTTTTCTTCTAATGTTTGTCAACTAGTCCGTATGAAAATCAATCTAATCTCTTCATAATTCATAATTAAACTCAAATTTCCTCCTTTTAAAATATTTTTTTGTCCATAGGTGTGTGGATTTATCTCTGGGCTTTCTATTTTGTTCCATTGATCTATATTTCTGTCTTTGTGCCAGTACCATACTGTCTTGATGACTGTGGCTTTGTAGTAAAGCCTGAAGTCAGGCAGGTTGATTCCTCCAGGAGGCAAGAATATACAGTGGATTAAAGACAATCTTTTTAACAAGTGGTGCTGGGAAAACTGGTCAACCACTTGTAAAAGAATGAAATTAGATCACTTTCTAACCCCATACACAAAAATAAACTCAAAATGGATTAAAGATCTAAATGTAAGACAAGAAA
>SJXQ01000577.1:129778-171734 GCA_006408695.1 Aepyceros melampus | reverse complement strand
ATTAAACCTGTGCAGTTACCTGTACTCAGAAGAGTCCTGCCTTAGACAGATGCTCTGGGGTTGCCATCTTGAAATTCCTAATTTTTGAACAAGGGCCTCTGCCTTTTCATTTTGCACCAGATCCCACAAATTTTATAATCTGTCCTGCTTCAGGCTGTCTCATCTATCACCAAGAATCCCGTTACCACCTATGACTGACTAACTCTCTCAGTGTTAGACCTAGTACAGAATACTAACCTCTTCCTCTGAGAAATGTATCTTAAAACTCTAACTGCTCTAAACTTCTTAGCAACCCTGATATTTATGATCTTTTCTAAGCTTCTGGCTTTCTGCCCCCAAATGCCTTCACCCTTTCTTTCTGCAGGTAAGCCCACAGTTTTCCTCAGGAAGCAGCCTTGAGTCTGTTTTAGCAAATGAACAAGAGTTTGATTGTGTCTCTGTAGGGCTCTGGTGCTGAGCAAGGTGCAGATGACATTGTCTTGGAAAATGTTCAAAATGGATTTTTACTCATCAGTCCCTTCCAGGGCTATGGGAAAATCTTTAAAAATGTTTCTGTGAAATGTCTGTCATGAATCTATCAGCCTCGATTAGCTGTAAAATGTGCCACCAGGTAACCCAACCAACAACAGTGGCAGGAAGTTATTTGATTAAAACTAACAGTTCTCAAAACCTCTCCTCAATCATGCTTCTATGAAAGGATGGTTCGTTTCAAGCCAGTTTGATGAAAAAGTTAGTTACCAGAATCTCATGTCCCTGCTCTTGGTTAACCTGAGTGATACAGACAGAGTAAAAAGACAAAATAGGTAATTAAATAGTTAATCCCACTGTGGGATTGTAAGCAGAGAAAAAAGTATGGGAGACCCTCATCAGTTATTGATCTCTCAAGAAAGCAGGTTTGTTTAATCACGAAACCAAGCAGGCTTGCTTAGCAACAAAGCCATGCAATAGAAGCATATGACATGCCCCCAAAAGAGAAAACAAAGGTGGAATAAGACTCATATCTTGCCCAGTGTGCTCAGTAATTAATGATTTCTAAGATGTGCTCTCTGGGCACACTAAAAGCAAAAAAATAAGGGAAGGACGGTATACTGAAACCTGAGATGATTTACCATTTTTAGCATGTTACCACCACATTTTTGCTTATTTCCATTGTGCTATGATAACTCCTGGCTTGACCACATAGGGACTAGAAAACTCCCCTGCCCAACGTGGAGGGGGAGCTCATGATGGAAGCTTGACATCTACTCAAGAACTAGGAAGAAGGTAGTCTTCTTCCCTTCTCCACTTCTCCTTTGACTGTAAGACTCTAGTCCACTCAATTTTCTGGGTGCAGAACCCTCTCACTCACCTGCATGTAAGCCTTACAAGATCCTATTCTAATAAATCACTTTTTATCTATCAATTTGCCTCTCACCAAATTATTTCTGCTCCAAGACATAAAGACTCCTAGCTCCTCAGAGCCTCCTGAGACACATTTCTGAAGTTCCACGAGCAGATGGGGAGATATTGTGACAGAGGCTACGTGTCCAGTTAATCTGAGAGTGATTTCATACCATTAGTGTTAGTTGCTCAGTCATGCCTGACTCTTCATGACCCCATGAACTGTAGCCTGCCAGGCTCCTCTCTCCATGGGATCCTTCAGGCAAGGATACTGGAATGAGTAGTCATTCTCTTCTCCAGGGGATTTTCTGAACTCAGGGATTGAACCCAGGTCTCCTGTATTGCAGGTGGATTTATTACCATCTGAGCCACCATGGAAGGCTTTCATATCATTAAAAAGGAAGTAAAACAGAAAAGAGTTGAACTTAGCTTTATTTTCTGCCACTGGTAACAGAAATCTGTTCTTGCCAACCCTGACATTTGCAATCCCATTAAAATTGTGACCTATACTAGCTTAAAAATAAACACTCTTTTCCTGGTATCAGAGCCAAAAGATGACAAAAAGTCATTAAAAGTGGCATTATCTTATATTGTTCTTTTCATAGTTCTCTAAAAATTTATAGAAAATGCAAAGATGGCTGATGGAAGACTAATTATTCTCAAATCTTCTTGTTCCTCAAATGAAATATTGGAGTAGTAAACCCAAACCTATAGTTTTGTTTTTTGGTTTTTCTTTTTGAAAAGCAAGTTAGCATAATAATCTGAAGAAATATTAGGCCAAAGTAACAGGCCACTGATGTTGAGGGGATTATACATTAATTAATGAATCCCATAACTATTCTTTTCTCATTGTCCTTGGAATGCTATCCTGGAAATGAACCTCTTCATCCCTACTCCAAATTCTCTTTCTTGTTATAAGCAGTCTGAAATTGTGATGATACTAAAGAAAGAAAGAAAAATCTTCCAGAGCCCTTCTTCTAGATCTGGTCCCTGCCCGTGTCTCCTAATGAATCATCTATGACGTCCCAGCTCCAACCCTTGCTCCAGAACCTTCTGTAAGTGATTCTGTCTCCTCTGTTCAGTGGTCCTTGCTTCTGTTACATCTTGAGGGTAACTTATGGGAAACTGAAAAGATCTTCAGAGCCAGGTAACATCAAAAGAGCCGACACTGCAGCAGCAGCTCGGGCACGCCTGAGAAGGAAACTTCCACAAAAATGTTACAGATGACATCTTTGTCCACATCATAATATTACTTGCAATTCCCTCTTAATCCATAGCTCCTGCCCACAGCACGTCTCACTCCCAGGTTCAGGGTGGGGGCTGTTGTCTAGAGAGACAATAGACAACAACTTTTGGATACCACCCAACAGGACTACAGGTGCCAATACTGCCAGGCACTCCTGACCCTTAGGAGCTCAGTGTGCTCTTTAAGTTCAAGCCTGTTCTTCCCCGACCTGCAGGAAGAAGGGGACACCAACATGAAAGCAGTGTGTGTCCAGGTTACCTGCGTGTCATAGGAAAGGAGCCACTGACCCACTGTGTCTTGATCATACACAAAGGCCATAGGACGCACCGAGCTTGTCAGAGAGCTCCCTGTTTAGATAAGGATAACTCTGGACTTGAGCGAAGTTGTCCTCAGTCCTGAGAACATTTTCTTTGTGTCTTTTATGAGTAAATGTGACACAGAGAAGATATTATTGATCCTAGAGGAGACCTGCAGGAAGAAGGGGACACCAACATGAAAGCAGTGTGTGTCCAGGTTACCTGCGTGTCATAGGAAAGGAGCCACTGACCCACTGTGTCTTGATCATACACAAAGGCCATAGGACGCACCGAGCTTGTCAGAGAGCTCCCTGTTTAGATAAGGATAACTCTGGACTTGAGCGAAGTTGTCCTCAGTCCTGAGAACATTTTCTTTGTGTCTTTTATGAGTAAATGTGACACAGAGAAGGTATTATTGATCCTAGAGGCTAACACTCAGAGACTGCAGGAAGAGAGGGGGGCCTCAGTAAGGGCTGGATTTAAGACCCCCCGCATCATAGGCTGGATGGCCAGAGCAACTCCCTCGCGCTGTTTCTGCCAGATCTTGCCCACACCTGATGGTCTTCGAATGCATTCTGCTCTCTCATGCTGCTGGGTCCCCATGTCTGTGATGCCTGCTACTCGGAACATCCTTCTCCACCTGGCTAAATCTTACACCCTCAAACAGTTCAGCTCTCCTGGAATCAGCCTCCGTTGACCCCCAGACTGAGACAGGTATCTTTGTTTAGCAATAAGAATTCCATCACCTCCACTAGCTGTGTTCGTAGTTACACTTTCTAAGGCCCACTTGACTTCACATTCTAGGATGTGTGGCTCTAGATGAGTGATCACACCATTGTGATTATCTGGGTCATGAAGATCTTTTTTATACAGTTCTTCTGTGTAGTCTTGCCACCTCTTCTTAATATCTTCTGCTTCTGTTAGGTCCAGACCATTTCTGTCCTTTATCTAGCTCATCTTTATATGAAATGTTCCCTTGGTATCTCTGATTTTCTTGAAGAGATCTCTAGTCTTTCCCATTCTGTTCTTTTCCTCTATTTCTTTGCATTGATTGCTGAAGGCTTTCTTATCTCTTCTTGCTATTCTTTGGAACTCTGCATTCAGATGCTTATATCTTTCCTTTTCTCCTTTGCTTTTCACCTCTCTTCACAGCTATTTGTAAGGCCTCCCCAGACAGCCATTTAGCTTTTTTGCATTTCTTTTCCATGGGGATGGTCTTGATCCCTATCTCCTATACAGTGTCACAAATCTCATTCCACACTTCATCAGGCACTCTATCAGATCTAGACCCTTAAATGTATTTCTCAGTTCCACTGTGTAATCATAAGGGATTTGATTTAGGTCATACCTTAATGGTCTAGCAGTTTACCCTGCTTTCTTCAATTTAAGTCTGAATTTGGCAATAAGGAGTTCATGATCTGAGCCACAGTCGGCTCCTGGTCTTGTTTTTGTTGACTGTATAGAGCTTCTCCATCTTTGGCTGCAAAGAATATAATCAATCTGATTTCAGTGATGTCCATGGTGATGTCCATGTATAGAGTCTTCTCTTGTGTTGTCGGAAGAGGGTGTTTGCTATGACCAGTGCATTTTCTTGGCAAAACTCTATTAGTCTTTGTCCTACTTTATTCCACATTCCAAGGCCAAATTTGCCTGTTACTCCAGGTGTTTCTGACTTCCTACATTTGCATTCCAGTCCCCTATAATGAAAAGGACATCTTTTTGGGGTGTTAGTTCTAAAAGGTCTTGTAGGTCTTCATAGACCCATTCAACTTCAGCTTCTTCAGCATTACTGGTTGGGGCATAGACTTGGATTACTGTAATATTGAATGGTTTGCCTTGGAGACAAACAGAGATCATTCTGTCATTTTTGAGTTTGCATCCAAGTACTGCATTTCAGACTCTTTTGTTGACCATGATGGCTACTCCATTTCTTCTGAGGGATTCCTGCCCACAGTAATAGATATAATGGTCATCTGAGTTAAATTCACCTATTCAGTCCATTTTAGTTCGCTGATTCCTAGAATGTTGATGTTCACTCTTGCCATCTCTTGTTTGGCCACTTTCAATTTGCCTTGATTCATGGACCTGACATCCCAGGTTGCTGTGCAATATTGCTCTTTACAACATCAGATCTTGCTTCTATCACCAGTCACATCCACAGCTGGGTATTGTTTTCGCTTTGGCTCCATCCCTTCATTCTTTCTGGAGTTAATTTTCCACTGATCTCCATTATCATGTCGGGCACCTACTGACCTGGGGAGTTCCTCTTTCAGTATTCTATCATTTTGCCTTTTCATACTATTCATGGGGTTCTCAAGGCAAGAATACTGAAGTGGTTTGCCATTCCCTTCTCCAGTGGACCACATTCTGTCAGACTTCTCCACCATGCCCCGCCTGTCTTGCATTGCCGTGCGAGCATGGCTTCGTTTCATTGAGTTAGACAAGGCTGTGGTCCTAGTGTGAATAGATTGACTAGTTTTCTGTGAGTATGGTTTCAGTGTGGCAAATGCATTGAACTGTAATTTGAATGAATGACATAACCACATTGAAGTGGTTAGGGAGAAATGAGTTGACCTAACCGACTTAGACGCACTAAGCGCAGGCGAGAGGAGCTGCCCCACGTCCAAGGTTGGGGCAGCGGCCGGGAGGAGCAACCCCACCTCCAAGGAGCCAAGAGGAGTTGCCCCTCGTCTAGGTCAAGGGCGTGGGGCAGGCTCCTTGGAGATGGGTTGCTCCTCCCGCTGCCGCCCCTGACTTTGCACATGGGGTAGCTCCTCTCCGCTGTTCCTGCGCCATTGCAGCCTGGCACTCTCGTCCGCTGCCCCTGACCTCAGCCATGGGGTAACTCCTCTTGACCGCCACTCTTCGGGCATGGGGTCCTCCTGGCTTCTGCCCCTGACCTCGGACATGAGGCAGCTCCTCTTGGCCGCGCTTAGTGCGCCGGTCGCAGCCGCCTGCGCTTAGTGCGTCTAAGTCAGTTAGGTCAACTCATTTCTCCCCAACCACTTCAATGTGGTTATGGCATTCATTCAAATTACAGTTCAATGCATTTGCCACAGTTTGCATTCCATCTGTAGTTCTCCTCACAGTCTGGTTGATATTTTAAAATTTAAATGCAACAAACTTCACTCTTTGTGTTACACAGTTCTGTGGTTTCTGAGAAATGCAGAGAATACTAAAGAGAACAATTCCATCACCCCCCAATTTTCTTTTGCTGCCCCTTTTTAGTCAACTTATTCTCCATACAACCCCCAGCAACAGTGATCTGAGTCTCAATAGTTTGGGCTTTTCTAAAATTTACACAAATAGGATCATATAGATTTGAGGGCCTGGTCACTTTTTTATGATCAAAATTAATGTAATATTCATGAATCAATTGTTCTTTTCCTTGCCATTTAGTGGTCCATTGTATGGAATTGTTTGCTTATTCACTCGTTGAAGTATTAATATATCAGACTTGTTACCAGGATTTTGTGCTTAAAGATGATGTGTCTATAAATGTTAATGTATAGGCTTTTGTATGAACATAATTTTCATAAAATTTTGCAACATAAGTTCATTTAATGAATAGGAGTAGGATTGTTGGATAGCAAGGCAAATGTATGCATAATTTGTTAAAACAAATGAAAAAAAAAAAAAACAACCTGTTTCTTAGAGTGGCTGTATCATTTTGTATGACCCCTAACAATGAATGACAGAACCATTTGTTTTCTACCTGACTGGCACTTGTTTTGTTTTTAAATATGGCCATTGTCATAGGTGTATGGTTAATATTTCATTGGGATTTCAATTTGCAGTTTCCTAGTGGCTAATGATGTTGAACCTCTTTTTTATGTGCTTATTTACCATCTGTATATCTTCCATGTTTAAATAGAACAGAACTTTTGCCTATTCTTATGAAATTTTCTTACTGCTGAGTTTTGAGAGTTCTTTCTATACTATTAACATGCCTTTTATCAGATATACAGCTTTTAAATATTTTCTCTCAGTCTATAGCTAGCCTTACTTTCTCTTAACAGTGCATTTCATTGAGAAAACAATTATAATATTTATGAAGTAAAATTTATCAATTTTCCTTTTATAGGCTCTGTTTTGGGTGTCATATCTAAACATTTTTACTAAATTAAAGTTAATGAAGATATTTTCCTTTTTGCTTCTAGAAGTTTTATGGTTGTACTTCTTTTTTCTTTTTATTTAGATCTATTTTGAGTTATTTTGTGTAAAGCGTTTTTGTGCATGTGGGTGTGTAATTGTTATAGCACCATTTGTTGAAAAGATTGTTTTTTCTTCAATGAATTGCTTTTGCACCTTGGTCAAAATTCAGTTAACTGTGTGTATCTATTTCTGGGCCCTCTGTTTTGTTCCATTGACCTTTGTGCTAATTATTTTTCCAAATCATATTTTCCACATGTAGTTTTATGGTAAGTCTTGATATCAAATAGTATGACACATTCTACTTTGTTGTCCTTTTTCCAAAATGTTTTGACTATTCTATTTCCTTTACATTTCGGTGTACATTTTAGGATCAGCTAGTTGATATCTATTTTATCAAATTGGAAAGAATTGATAACTAATCAATATTTAGTTTGACAACCCAGGAACACAATTTTTCTCTTCATTTAGTTAAGTTTCCTTTGATTTTTTTTTTCCTTCAGTGTTGTAAGTTTCCATCTATGTAAATTTGATAGAATAAAACTGAAGTATTTCAATTTTGGTGGTATTTTAAGTGGCAATTTAAATTAAAGATTCTAAATATTCATTACTAGTGTATAAAAATGAAGTGGATTTGGGCATATTGACCTTGTATCCTCTGTCCTTGCTAAATTCATGTAGGGTTAATTTCATTCAGGGTTTATTTGTAAGTTCTTTGGGATTTCATTGGTGGATAGGTACAGTTTAATTTTTTTCCTTTCCAATCCATATATTTTTTGTTTTCCCCACTATATTATATTGGCTAGGATTTACATTTTGGAAAGGAGTACTGAGAGGGGACATTTTTTCTTTGTCTCAGTCTTATGGGAAAAGCCCTAAGTCTTTCACCATTGCATATGATATCAGTGACAGGTTTTGTGTAGACATCTTTTTATCATTCATCAAGTATTGTGCTTTCATTATGGATGAATGTTGAATTTTGTCACATTCTTTTTCTCCCTCTATTGCAATGACCTTGTGACTACTCTGCTTTAGTGAATTAATAGAGTAGACTTGACTGATTTTCAAATCTTAAAGTATAGAGAATTGATCATTTTACCTTTCTTAAATGTTTGGTAGAATTTGCTACTAACACCATCTGGGTATGGAGTTTACTTTGTAGTTACCATATTGTGAAATAAATTTCTTTAATAATGTAGTGCTATTGAAGTTATTATTTTCTTCTTAAATGGGCTTTGTTTATCTTGCAATGAGTTGGCCCATTTTCACTACTTTCTCAAACTTATTGGCATATATTCACTATAATATTTCCTTATTATTCCAAGTAATAATAAGGGCTGAAGAATAATAATGAGTGCTGAAGAATTAATGATATTGAACTGTGGTGTTGGAGAACACACTTGATAGTCCTTTGGACTTCAAGGAGATCAAACCAGTTAATCCTAAAGGAAATCAGCCCTGAATATTCATTGGAAACACTGATCCTAAAGCTGAAACTCCAACACTTTTGCCACCTGATGCAAAGAACGACTCACTGGAAAAGACCCTGATGCTGGGCAAGACTGAAGGCATGAGGAGAAGGGGATGACAGAGGATGAGAAGGTTGATAGCATCACTGACTTGGACACGAGTTTGAGCAAGCTCTGGGAGTTGATGATGGACAGGGAAGCCTGGGGTGCTGCAGCCCATGTGGTAGCAAAGAGTCAGACACGACTGAGTGACTGAACCGAACTATTCCAAGCATTGCTTTGCCTGGATTGTAATGACCTTTCACTGACATACTCCCAGTTCTTGCAGCTCATCTATTTTGCTCCTCCATACCCTTCTGTCAGTGCCTACAGTACCTTTTCCAGTTCTGCACCACAAAGGAGACTTCCCCAGAATGTTCTCAATGTTTTCTGTGAGTATATGTTGCATATATATATATATATATATATACACACATATATATATGAAAGATATATATATATATATATTCAGATTTAAATTGAAGAAAGTAGGGAAAACCACTAGATCATTCAAGTATGACCTAAATCAAATCTTTAATGATTATACAGTAGAAATGAGAAATAGATTTAAGGGGCTAGGTCTGATAGAGTGCCCTGATGAACTGTGGACCAAGGTTCATAAAATTGTACAGGAGACAGGGAGCAAGACCATCCTCAAGAAAAAGAAATGCAAAAAAGCAAAATGGTTGTCTGAGGAGGCCTTACAAATAGCTGTGAAGAGAAAAGCAAAAAGCAAAGGAGAAAATGAAAGATACACTCATTTGAATTCCTAGTTTCAAAGAATAGCAAGGAGAGATGAGAAAACTCAGTGGTCAGTGCAAAGAAATAGAGGAAAACAATAGAATGAGGAAGACTAGAGATCTCGTCAAGAAAATTAGAGATACCAATGGAACATTTCATGCAAAGATGGGCTCAATAAAGGACAGAAATGATATGGACCTAACAGAAGCAGAAGATGTTAAGAAGAGGTGGAAGAATACACAGAAGAACTGTACAAAAAAGATCTTCACGACTCAGAAAATCACAATGGTGTGCTCACTCACTTAGAGCCAGACATCCTGGAATGTGAACCCAAGTGGGCCTTAGAAAACATCACTATGAACAAAGCTAATGGAGGTGAGGAATTCCACTTGAGCTATTTCAAATCTTAAAAGATGATGCTGTAAATGTGATGCACTCAATATGCCAGCAAATTTGGAAAACTCAGCAGTGGCCACAGGACTGGAAAATTTCAGTTTTTATTCCAGTCCTTAAGAATGGCAGTGCCAAAGAATGCTTAAACTACCACACAATTGCACTCATCTCACACGCTAGTAAAGTAATGCTCAAAATTCTCCAAGCCAGGCTTCAACAGTACGTGAACCATGAACTTCCAGATGTTCAAGCTGGATTTAGAAAAGGCAGAGGAACCAGTTATCAAATTGCCAACATCTGCTGAATCATGGAAAAAGCAAGAGAGTTCCAGCAAAATATCTATTTCTGCTTTATTGACTATGCCAAAGCCTTTGACTGTGTGGATCACAATAAACTGTGGACAATTCTGAAGGAGATGAGAATACCAGACCATCTGACCTGCCTCTTGAGAAACCTGTATGCAGTTCAGGAAGCAACAGTTAGAACTGGACATGGAACAACAGACTGGTTTCAAATAGGAAAAGGAGTATGTCAAGGCTGTATATTGTCACCCTGCTTATTTAACTTCTATGCAGAGTACATCATGAGAAACGCTGGACTGGATGAAACACAAGCTGGAATCAAGATTGCCGGGAGAAATAACAATAACCTCAGATATGCAGATGATACCACCCTTATGGCTGGAAGTAAAGAAGAAAGAATGTGCCTCATGATGAAAGTGAAAGAGGAAAGTGAAAAAATTGGTTTAAAGCTCAACATTCAGAAAACAAAGATCATGGCATCCGGTCCATCACTTCATGGGAAATAGATAGGGAAACAGTGGAAATAGTGGCAAACTTTATTTTTCGGGGCTCCAAAATCACTGCAGATGGTGACTGCAGCCGTGAAATTAAAAGACCCTTACTCCTTGAGAAAAAAGTTATGACCAACCTAGATAGCATATTAAAAAGCAGAGACGTTACTTTGCCAACAAAGGTCTGTCTATTCAAGGCTATGGTTTTTCCTGTATTACGGATGGTTGTGAGAGTTGGACTGTGAAGAAGGCTGAGCGCCAAAGAATTGATGCTTTTGAACTGTGGTGTTGAAGACTCGAGAGTCGCTTGGACTGCAAGGTGATCCAACCAGTCCTTCCTAAAGAAAATCAATCCTGAATATTCATTGGAAAGACGGATGTTGAAGATTAAACTCCAATACTTTTGCCACCTGATGTGAAGAACTGACTCATTTGAAAAGACCCTGATGCTGGGAAAGATTGAAGGCGGGAGGAGAAGGGAATGACAGAGGATAAGATGGTTGTATGTCATCACTGACTCAATGGACATGAGTTTGAGTAAACTCTGGGAGTTGGTGATGGACAGGGAGACCTTGTGTGCTGAGTCCATGGGGTTGCAAAGAGTTGTACATGACTGAGTGACTGAACTGAACTGAATGTTACATATATTTCTAGATAATTTGTTGGGTGAGTACATGTCAATATCTTAGAACTGGTGTATGATATTCTCCGTTTTTACTGTTTAGTGGATAAGTCATGTCTAATTCTTTTGTGACCCTGTGGACTGTTGCCCACCAGGCTCCTCTGTCCATGGAATTTCCCTGGTGAAAATACTGGAATGGGTTGCCATTTCCTTCTCCAGGAGTCTTCCTGATCCAGAGATCAAATATGTGTCTCCTGCCTGCACTGGTACATGGGTTCTTTACCACAGAGCCACCCACACATTCTTTAGGACCATGCCTTTTTTTTTTTTTTTTTTTTCCCAGAGTAAGACAAAAGAAATCTAGAAACTAAAGAATGAGTGATCCTGGTATGAATGAGAAATCTCTGTGATTCCTGTAGAACTATTGGATTCCTATTTCATAATATTTAGTATGATTATATTTTGCCATCTTGCTTTGAAATAACTTTCATATGTTTTCTAACACCAATGATATTTTCCAATTTTCTTTCTATTTTCAGTTGTTTGTTGTTCAGAATTCCTCAAAAGTACCTGTATTCCATTTTATCTTTTATATATGCCAGGTGTTATATATTTATTTGGCTAGCTTTCATCTTTTATTTGTGTAAAATACATCAAAACATTTTAATTTCCTTAGAAAATAAGTTATTTGATCTGAATTAAATTTGTGTTAAATCATTTCTAGCAATATATTTAAATGCAACATAATGATAAGAATTTTTTAATTTTAGTGTATGTATTTTCTTCCTGTAACAGCTGAGAATATATGTAAAGCAAAAGACCTTTCTGCAATAGGATGGGAATCAGTAGGGGATAGGATTCCATTTTCACAAGAAAAGGAAGAAGAATTCTATGCATGTGTATTTTCATTTAATGTTTCCTAATCAGGAGATTGGTTGATTGATACCTGTCTTTAGATAAGGTCGTTAGACCTTTAAATAAGGTCTCAGTGGTCTTAGAATATGATTGGACCCTGAACATTTATTTCAAATGTGAAATTCAAGTTTATTTTTCTGTTTTCTCACATGACAAAAGAGAAAGAAAAATAAGAGCAAATGTAATAGTCTGGAATCAGAAGGGAGTTAGAACTTTGATTCATTTTAGGAGTATGAACTTGAGAGATTCACAGAGCATCTGAAAGATAGCCTTACATTTTTCTAAATTATATGTTCATATTTTTTCACATTGACATATGTAATGATATGTCAGTGGAATTTTACAGTCAGAGAAAACAGGTGGGAACAAAATAGTCAAGTAAAGACCTTCTTTACTCTTCAGGGTTATTTAAACAAGTAACATTTTTTTTTTCCTGGGTATATAAATAAAGATATTGATTTTAGTAGCATGAGACCACAAAAATTATACCACAACACTTCTTGGTATAATAATACTATTAAAATGTAATAATGCTTTAAAGTACTATAATAGCTAAATTCCTGTTAATTTCTAATTTTGTGGCAAAATTGTCTTCACAACCTCAAAAGTTTGGTGCAGATTTGTAGACTCAGAAATTTTCAGGATTGATTTTGAAAAGATACGACAACTAAATCCATACAAACTGCAACTTTATTTTTCTATATAAACCAAATTGTACTTTTCATACAAAAATTTTGTCAAGACTCACTTTTAACATTTGGAAGGCTGTACTTGCCACAAGTTATTTTGAAGTGATAAAAGGGTTTTGCAAGTGCTGTCAAATGAAATATGCATTTCCAAATGCTGCTAGGATGACCAAATGTATTTTTGTGTGTAAGATGTGTCTTGTAGTCACTTAAAATTGTTAATTGTCTTGGACATGATCTTAATGATACAAGTCAAATGGTAATTCTTCTTGAACTTGGCTTTTGAAAGAATTCAGCTGCTGTTATATTGCTTCAGTACAGAAAGCACCATTATAGTTTACCCACTCATCATATTATACATTAAATGAGTTACAAAAGCACTCTTGGTGGTATAATGCATGTCTAAAATCAGTTTTAAGATTATGAAAAATTTGGATATGTGCACCAGTCAGGACTTGACGCAGTAAGAAAAAATATTCAAGTATTTTAAGCATTTGTTGTTGTTTAGTCGCTCAGTTGTGTCTGACTCTTTGCGACCCTGTGGACTGTAGCCCATCAGGATCCTCTGTCTATGGGTTTTCCCAGGCAAGAATACTGAAGTGGGTTGTCATTTTCTTCTCCAGTGGATCTTCCTGACCCAGGAATCAAACCCACTTCTCCTGCACTGGCAGAGGAGTACTTTACCACGGAGCCACCAGGGAAGCCCAAGCATAAAGCTTTTTAAGCATAAATGTATTTAATACAAGTAGTTATATATACATAGAAATTAAGTAAATATGAGCTAGATCTAGACTGTGCTTACAGAAATGATTTCTAGAATGCTATATAACCTACTTGGTGTAAGAGTGATTCCCTTTGAGACTGCAACTGAATTTTTTTTTTTTAATTTAAAAAACCCTCACCTATAGTTATGATCCCAGGATTTGGAAGCCACTGTTACAACTTCCTTTCAACACTAACAAACTGGCTGGGTATAGAGAAATGATTAGTTAGTTAAGTCGCTCAGTCGTGTCCGACTCTTTGCAACCCCATGGATTGTAGCCCACCAGGCTCCTCTGCCATGGGGTTCTCCAGGCAAGAATACTGGAGTGGGTTGCCATTTCCTTCTCCAGGGGATCTTCCTGACCCAGGGATCAAACCCAGGTCTCCCGCATTAAAGGCAGACACTTTAACTTCTTAGCCACCAGGGAAGAGCCAGAGAAATGATAGAAGAACTTTACTTGGTAGCTAAAACCAGCCAAAACTGTCAGGAAGATGGGTTAAATTTTATCTCCCCCTCCCTCAAATGAAATAAGTTGAAGACCTAACCCCTAGGACATAAAACTGTGAGCTTAATTATATAAATAGTCTTCAGATATAGTGAAATTAAATGAGGTCATTAGGGTGGACCCTAATCTAACAAAACTGTTGTCTTTATCAAAAAAGAATATTTAGACACATACATAAACAGATAAACATAGAAGGAAGACAGTGGTAGAAACACAAAGACAAAGCCATGTGAACGTGGAGACAAGAGATTGGAATAATGCTGCCACAACCAAGGGACACGTAGAATGACAGGCACCATTGGATGCTAGGAAGAATCAAGAAAGGATTCTTCCCTATAGATTTTGGAAGGAGCCGGTCTCACTGACACTTTGATTTTTGGACTGTGATAAGATACATTTTGTTACTTGAACACATTCAGTTTTTGGTACTGCTATGGGAGCCTGGTGGTGCCATCTATGGGGTTGCACAGAGTCAGACACTACTGAAGCGACTTAGCAGCAGCAGCAGCAGCATGGCAACCCTAGGAAACCAACTGCCTATGCACATCTTCTGCTTTCAGATATGGAAATGACATTTGATTTATGGAGCCTTATTTGCTCCAGAGTCTTCACTGCAAGGGTGTCTGTAAAATGGAACGTTAGCATTCCACCCTTGGCAGTATATTCAGACATTCTAGAACAAGGCTAGAAAGGAAGCTAATTTAATCCACACTGTCCACCTTGACCAGTTTTTTTCCCCAAAAGCATAAGAAGCAGTAAAACATTTTAATATTCCTAATTTTATCAAATATTTTTTCCATCATTTAATTTTGTTGTTGTAACAGAGTTAGAATGTCATTGATAGAAATGGTACATGAAAGAATATGGGACAAAAGTGTGGGAAACATAAATTTTGATTGTACTTTCCTAAACTCTTATTTTGTAAATATAAACATTGACTATACAATAAAGACAGACATGTTTTCAGTCTGAATAGAGCTCATAGATGACTTATCTGTGAATTCAATCTAGGAAATGTGTTTCAGCAGAATTTGTGGCAGAGAGAAATTTCTTAATGAACAAAAAGAGAGAGAAATGTGAGTTATCTAATTTCAGAAATATGAAATCTAGAGAAGCCATGCTATTTATTTGCCACTTATGGAAAAGGTGACAAGGAAGAAAGCCTGGCCAGATCTGCAGAAGCAAAATTAGAATAGCAGGCTCAAGAGGGCACTTAGTGAACCATGATGGTAATGAGAAACACCAGGCAGTGAAAAGGTAAGAGAAGTAATAAACAAATGGTAATATCCACATAGTTATTAAAAATTGAGCGATGAATAAACAGATAAAGGTAAGACCCTTATGGAATGGAAAATACAGCGACCTGGGATGATAGGGGTCAATGTGAATTGGTGTGTGTGTAGTGGGTGGGTAGTTGTCCTGGGGAATAGAGAGGTGCAGTGAGAGAATGGAGTAAGACAGTCAGTGCTACAGTTCTTTATGTATACTCCTCTTCCAGTACCTTAGGATGAACAAAGCCTATCTCACAAACCTGTGACGACCCAGACCTCTGGTACAGAAGTTCTCTGGAGGGAGTTCAATAGTTACAGAAGCCCCGACTTTATGAAGTGCTGATAAGAACTGGTGAGGACAAAGGAGTTAAGAGCAGACACTTTCCCATCCCTCCAGCTCCAAAATCCAAGGCCTATTAAATTACAATCTAGGAAATCTCTCCCCTGGTATTACTTGTGTTTAGAGAGAAAGGATGAAGCCTTTATCTGAGAAGCTGTTCTGTAGTGAAAGGTTGTAGTTCTGTAGTGAAAGAGTTGTGATTTTCTGGTGATTTGATTGTCTACATTCTCTATACTACCACCTCTGGGGTTTTGGAAATAAATATGCATTGTCAGAATTATTGATATTTATGAGGAAGGGAAGCTTAGGACTAAAATACCAAGACATTTAAGGGCTTTTAAAAACAAAAAACAACACATTGGAATATGCAATTTGACAGAATTAGAAATATTAAAACAGATGCACCAAAAATTTAAAATCACACTAATAAAGTTCAGCAATAAGAAAGGGAACATTTTAACCACCTAGACAAGAAAAAGAAAATAGGTAGAAACATTAATTATGAAAAAACATGATTGAAATAAATATTCTAATTAACACCATTCAACTTTTTGTACAAAATTCAAAGATCATCAGGAAAGTTCTATGGAAAAGAATCACCTGGTACTTCTGTGATTTGTGGGCAAGAGACACTTGTCATATCTAACACTCTCAAGTTGTTGTAATTAGTATAATGTGGTATTAGTGCAAGAATGTGTAAACTGACCAGTGAAACAAAATACAAAGAAACAGAATCACAGATGTATGGAGTTTGACATATGACTGAGGCAGCAGGTGAGGTAAGTGTGTGGAAAAGGGAGTGGTCTTTAATTGGAAGTAGGAAAAGGGTTATACATGAAAAGAGAAAATTGACACTGACTTCAATAATCAACTGCAATTGGACTAGAGACTTAAACATAAAGCATGACTTTAAAAAACAAATAGAAAAGATTTAATTAAAAAGAAACATGTATTGGCTATAAAATAAAAGATTAGTAAATTTGAATACATAAAAGTAAAGTCAAGTCCCTTCACTGTTCTGCTTCTGCCCTACTTCTCTGGCCTCATTTTCTTCCTCTGTTTCTCACATTGCAGCATTCTCCCTTTGCATTATTTCATTATACTTCTCTCCAGAGGCTACTTTCTACATTTTCCAACCCAGAAAATTCCCAGTGCACTCAGAAAACTAATGTGTGTTTAGATGCATAATCTACCTTTGATGTCAATAGTAAATATTTTTCTACTGCAACTATCACAGTATATTTCAAAAATATAGAAAATTAGAGTATATTTCTAAAAGCATAGGAAATTAGTGTTTAGAATGCAATTTATAAGCAAGTTCTTTTAAAAAAAAAGGAAGGCAAGCAATAAAAACACTGAAGTTCTATAGTAAAAACCAGTGAAGAAGAGGCACAGTGTTATCTATGATTCTACTAAATTGTATAGAATCTCATCAATAAATAATAGTAATAGCAGTCAAGGATTATAAAGTGGTAATAATAAAAAAAAGTGGTTATATATAATAATATAGAGTGGTCTTCACCTGGGATGTGAAGATCATTCAGTTGAGGATGATTTCTGAATTCAAACACAGAACTTCAAATTTCTAAAGTCAGTTTTCCCAGGAGTCATCCAGCTGTACATTTTTGTCATTTTTTACCAAATGGTCTGAAAAAAAAAAAGCCAACTGTCTTCAGAAGCAAAGTGTATCTTTTCTAACAAGGACACAAAAATACTTATTAATAATGCAAGAAAAATGTGCCAAACTAACCCATACTAATAAAATATCTTGAAGTTTAGGTTTAAGTACCACCCTATACATCCCAATATCATTGTACTACATTTGACTAGATTCAAAAAACAAGAAAAAAATAACAGGCAATACTATAAGGGCTTGAAATTGAAAACTTGTTTTCAAATATTGGAGATTCAGAACATCATTGGGTGTTTGGACCAGACATGAAATATCTAGGAGAAATCATTCCCAAGGATTCAAAAACAATGACATGAGGAGTGCAGTAATCTCTTTATCCAGAAAAACAGTCATGTAACTAAAAAACTTTTTTTTTTTAATTTAAAGTTTCCAGAAATTGTTCTTAGGGGCATACAGCCGATGAAGAAACACTCAAGGAAATCTGCTCTACCTGGATATGAAGGATGAGACTATGGCATTTGAGCCATGGTCTTCTCCTTTACCCTTTATGCAAGCTCTGTTTATGGAGACTCTACTTGGGATGCTCTACTCTCAGTGGATGCAGTCAAGTGTACAGGGTTCTCATCCTCCCCAACCCATGTTGCAGAAGTTCTGTTTTTCCTGAGTGTTGTTAGAAGACTGAGGTCCCTTAAATCACTCAGCTCTTTTGCGTATGAAGGGAAATGTTACTCCAGGAAAAGAAAGTTGAGAATACTGGGAACCTGATCGTCCCTGAGCCAACTTACTTATAGTTTCCACACCAGGAGGGGCAATCTGAAAAGACAGGGGGCTACCACCTTCTGCAGTGCCCACTGTAGAGCAGAGATGTCACTCTGAGTTAAGGGAACTGCTTACAGTTCCTGTCCCCAATTCTTGTGTAGTGGCAAAGAAGTGCTGCCTAGAAGAGAGGCAGCATATGGGATGAAGATGTGAGGAGGCTAACTTACTTGGATACGACCATGAAAAATTCCATGACTGTGTTACTGTGAACAGTGGAAGCCTTAGTGAAGATTAGTCAGGAAGCTTCTGCATAGCTCCATGTTACTAGCAGAGACTAGCAGAATGGCAGAACAGTCAGCTAGAAGTTTAACAGAAAGAACAAATGAGAAAGACAACCAAAAAGAACCTGCTAGAGTTATAGTCAACCCTGAGCACTGAGAATTCTGAAATCATTCTTTAATCTATAAACATTCAGGAACAATCAGACTTGAGTGGAAAGGAAGAAGTAAATTGTACTTGCTAGTAATATACTCTTATCCGTAGAAAATCCTAGGAGATATGCTAACATTTTCAGAACAACTAAATATAGTCAGTAAGGTTTCAGGGCACAGGATGAATATATAAAAATTGGTTATATTTTGATAAACTAATAATGAAAAATTTGAAAATAAAATTAAGAAAACAATTTCACTTATAGTGGCACCCCAAAACAATACATAAAAGTGCTCTCAGCACTGAATAAGAAAAAGACAAAGGACTCAGTTTAAAAATGAGCAGAAATTTTGAACAGATACTTCTTTGAAAGAGATAAACAATTGGTTCATAAACACATATAAAGATATACATCATTAATCTTTAGGGAAATGCAAATCTAAGGTGCAGTGAGATACTATATCAACTCACTAGGCTACCTATTCTCAAAAAGATGATAACAACTGCTGGTGAGAATACAGAGGAGTTAGAAGTTTATACATTGCTGGTAGAAATATGAAATCATGTAGCTGCTTTGGAAAATCCTCAAAATATTAAACGGAGGTGTGTGTGTGTGTGTGTGTGTGTGTGTGTGTGTGTGTGAGTGATTCAGTCGTGTTTAACTCTTTGCAACTCCATGGGGTGTAACTCTCCAGGCTTCTTTGTGCATGGAATTCTCTAGGTAAGAATTCTGGAGTGGGTCACTATTCCCTTCCCCAGGGGATCTTCCCAACTCAGGGATCAAACCCAGGTCTCCTTGCAGGCAGATTCTTACTATCTGAGCCACCAGGGAAGCCCAGAGTTATCATGTGCTGTGCTGTGCTTAGTCACTTAGTCTTGTCCAATTCTTTGCAACCCAGTGACTGCAGCCTGCCAGCCAACAGGGAAGCCCAAAAATACCGGAGTGTTTATCCTATCCATTCTCCAGGGGATCTTCCTGACTTAGGAACTGAATCAAGAAGGTGGATTCTTTACTAGATGAGCTACCAGTGAAGCACCCCCTCCCCAGAGTTATCTTATGTTCTAGCAATTATACGAGGAATATATGAGGAATACGAGCAATTATATGAGGAATAAAAACATGCTCACACACAAACATATATACAAGTTCATAGAAATGTTATCTATCAGTTCAGTTCAATTCAGCCACTCAGTTGTGTCCAACTCTTTGCAACCCCATGGACTGCAGCACACCAGCCTTCCCTCTCCATCACCAACTCCTGGAGCTTGCTCAAATTCATGTCCATTGAGCCATCCAACCATCTCATCTTCTGTCATCCCCTTTTTCTGCCTTCAATATTGACCAACATTAGGGTCTTTCCCAATGAATCAGTTCTTCACATTGGGTAGCCAAAGTATTGGAGTTTCAGCTTCAGCATCAGTCCTTTCAATGAATATTCAGGACTGATTTCCTTTAGGATGACTGGTTCAATCTCCTTGCAGTCCAAGGACTCTCAAGAGCATTCTCCAACACCACAGTTCAAAAGCATCAATTCTTCAGTGCTCAGCTTTCTTTATAGTCCAACTCTCACATCTATACTTGACTACTGGTAAAAATATAGCTTTGACTAGATGGACCTTTGTCGGCAAAGTAATGTCTCTGCTTTTTAATATGCTGTCTAGATTGGTCATAGCTTTTCTTCCAAGGAACAAGCATCTTTTAATTTCATGGCTGCAATCACCATCTCCAGTGATTTTGGAGCCCAAGAAAATAGCCTGTCACTGTTTCCATTGTTATCTATAATAACTGAATTGGAAGCAACCTAAATATAGGTCAACTCATGGACAGATAGAAAGTGGTACAATGGAATATCACTTAGCAATAAAAAGCAATGAAGTCCTGATACATGTTACAACTTAAGTGAATATTGAAAACATTATGCCAAGTGGAAGAAGTCAGTCCAGAAAAATGATATATTGTATAATTCAATTTATATGAAAGAATAAGCAAATCTGTAGACGTAGAAAGTAAAATAGTGGTTTCCTGGATCTGAGATGGGGATTGGGGAATGATAGATAATATGAATGGATTTTTTTTTCTTTTTTGAGGGATAATGAAAATAAAAATGTTGACATTGTAGTGATGGTTGCACAACTTTGAATGTTCATTGAGTTGTATACTTTAAATGGGTGAATCTTATGGCTTTTGAATAAAGATGCTAAAAGAAAGAAAGAAAAAGAAAAAAGTCTGGGTTTTACTATGGTGGTTGTGAGGTGTTAGCCAACTGAGAAGTTAGGCAGAATGCGATCCACACAAGATGACTCTCACTTCCAATACCAAGTATAAACTCCGGGGATCTCAAAACACCCTCAGGTTCAATAAGTCACTAGACAGGGAGAATACACAGAATTCACTGACAGCTATATATATATACTTGTGGTTACAGTCTACTACAGAAAAAGGATACAGGTTAAAATTTGTCAAGGGAAGAAGCACAGGGGTGGAATCTGGGAGAAGCACTTTGGTGTTGTCTACAAATATGGCCTATCACCAACCATGAAGTTTGTCTGAAGTAGAGAGTTTTATTGAGGCTCTTTTACATATTACAATGAGATTGATTTATTGACCATGTCCTGAATGTAACTCCATATTAAGTCACATTTTTATTCTCTCTATACTGGTCCAAGGTCTCCAGGAAGACTCCTGTCAGAGATGACATTTAAGAGATTACTTCACAGAGGAAGAGGACAAATGCCAAACTTCTTTTGGGGACACATCAGTTCAGTTCAGTCGCTCAGTCGTGTCCAACTCTTTGCAACCCCATGGACTGCAGCACTCCAGGTTCCCCTGATCATCACCAATTCCTGGAGCTTGCACAAATTCGTGTCCATCGAGTCGGTGATGCCATCCAACCATCTCATGCTCCGTCATCCCCTTCTCCTCCTGCCTTCAATCTTCCCCAGCATCAGGGTCTTTTCTGATGAGTCAGTTCGTTATGGGCCACATAAAGGCACCCTTTAATATACAGGGGCCCATTTTGCATCACATTGACAAGAATTAACTCCCTTGGAATCTCTGCTCTCCTGTCTCATCTGTCTCAGATTCCTTCCTTCATACACTCAGTGAATGAAATCACTCCCTTTGTAGAGATGTGCTCATTAAACAAAGATAAAGTGGAGCTTGTAACAGTGTGTAAACCTGGTGCTGCTCATAGCCACCACAGAGGGATCAGACTGAGACTCCTGTGATTGTCCAGGTTTATTTGATTTATATCTTCTTTGAAATTAGCTACCATTGTAGCAAAACAGGCATTAGTGTTTTAGACTATGTATCATGAAAACATTCTGAAGAGTAATATTAACACATTTTTTAAAAAAATAAAAAATATATTAATAATTTATTTTAGGAGATACTAAATTTATTTAGGAAGATACCAAATCCCACTTTTATACCACTGATTTCTTCCTTTTTTTTTTTTTTTTTGACTTGGGCTTTATCATTCTCATATCACACTATTCTAACTCTCCAGTTGTGATCGCATGGAGGCATTCATTGTACTCAGAGCCCCTCTAACTCTGAGGTATACAGATAACAAAGAGAAAGCCTACAACGTTCTCGAACAGAACTTTTGTTCTTTGCTCTGTGGTTACCGTCTTTCTTTTACTCCCTCCCCTCTGGCTGCAACCTCGTTTCTCTTGAGTCATTGTGGACTCCAGCTTCACGGAAGCTATTTCTGACCCACCTGGTCCAGCACCTTCCACTCCTCACCCCGACCTTTCCCACAGAGGTGCATGGGGCTGGTTGGAGCAGGCGTCTTTATGGTTCCACTCCATAGCTATTCATAATGCTGGAAAGAACTTGAGAGAGCTGTTTTATTCCCACAGAAATGAAGTGACTTGTTCTAGGTCACACTGTTCTGGAACTCAGAGACTTGGCCCTAAGACCAGTTGTTTTTCTGCAAAGAGAATGTCTTCAGTTTTCAAATCAAAGCATCAGATGAAGCAAACACTGCTGAGAGATGCCTCAGAGACTGGTAATAATTAGATAAATTCTCATATGGCAAAAATATTCAGTGTACATTTTTCTTTTATTCTAAAGTTTTCTGAAAACCAGTGCTTTTTGTAAGTTCTTGACACTGTATTGGAAGAGGCTGATTCGAGAAAATGAAATACTTTCATTTTACTATATTACCAATGTTTTCTTCTATCCTCAAAATTTTGCCTATTTCTTATAAATTTGTGGGATTGAGAATATATTTCTTAGAGTTTAGCATCGTGTGGTTTAATTTACTATGTTTTAAGGCATTCTCCTAGTAAATTTGTAATGGTCTGAGTAAACTATACTTTAAAATTTAATATAGAAAACATGAACATTTTATGAACAAACCAATTATTATGCTTCTAAATTAACAAAATTGCTTTAGATATACAAAGAGATGCTAAAAAGCAAGCACTGTATTTGTTTCTATCTTCCTTGAAGTATCTTTATTTTAACTATAATAACAAAATAAATGGAAAGAATTTTGGTCACTCCAAAATCTTTGTAAATTGAATCTCTACTCCTCTGGGATTCTGTTCTTATCTCAGACATTTGAAAACAACTAAACACATGCTTTTTCCTATATACAAAAGAAATGGCATAGATAATGAAGGAAACTAGTTTTTAAACTCTTTAAATATTCTTTTAGGGTCAAGTCCAAATTCAGTATTTCTAAAACCCAATATCATTTGGCCACTGCTTTCTGTTCTGTCTTTTTGAACTCCTTACTACAGTCAAACCTAGCATGACTTACTTTTCTAAACACAGTGGGCTTTATCTCATAGGCAGGCCTTTGTAGATACAGTTTCCTCATCTGGAACACTCTTTCCTGCCCTCCTAAATGGTTCAATTTAGATATCATTTCTTTCATGCCGTAGGGCCTATTTAATAGTAAAAATATCATCAAATCTGTCAGAATGATGAACAAATAAATGAATGAATGATGAGTGATAGCTTTTGGTGGTGAGAGTAACCCATGTCCTGCTGTATCCTTTCAGTCCTTACTTCATGAGTAGCAGAAGCCAGGGCTATGAAAGACAATGACAGGAGGATTGTGGGAAGATGCAGTGAGGGACTGGAAGTTTTGTAGCAATGGATAAGGGATAAGGGGAAAAGATGAAAATTCCTGGAAGATGATATACAGGCCGGGACATGCTGAATCTTTGCAATACCCTTAATATTCTTACAGTTCTCATCATATTACTATATACCAACATGTCTGGTATTTTTAAGGGTACATTTTGCTTTCACTCCTCTTTATATCTTGCCATAACTTAGATCCTTTGGGCAACACTAGCCTAAGCATTAATTTGTCAGGCTCACTTCTGAACCCTTCTTCCTCTCCAACCCTCACTTCAGTGCACTGCTATCTGGATTTGAACATGGCTAAGCAGTGTGTTGGGCGTCTGTTCACTAGCATAGGTTACCTCGTTTTCATCAGTTCATCTCCAGTCTCACTTCTGGAAGATCTCTTGATCTTCAGAAAGATTCTCCCTTGTTTCTAGGTTCTCTCTATTTGCCACAATCACTAAAGGTGTAGGATGCATTTAATCTGTTCCACAGATGTAATTTAGTTTTCCTCACGTAGGTTCCAGGATCCAGTCAGGTTCTTATATCTCTACTTGTTCTCTAGTGTGATTAGTTCCCTCGTTAAACCATATTTCTGTTAACGTGAAGCATTGCAGGCAGATTCCTTACCAGCTGAGCCACAAGGGAAGCCCAAGAATGCTAGAATGGGTAGCTTATTCCTTCTCCAGGGAATCTTTCCGATCCAGGAATTGAATTGGGGTCTTCTGCATTGCAGGTGGATTCTTTAACAACTGAGCTATCAGGGAAGCCCAGAACTTGAAGAATAGTCAATAGGGAATGTGAAGTAAAGGGCAGGGGGTGAGCTGGCTACAGTGCTTGGGTGAAGAGTGGTGAAGACTACTGAGGACCAAGCAGAGTGGGGATGTCTGGGGGCACCAGCATGTCTGGGTTCTTTTCATGGTATATAGAACATGTTTGCTCTATGGACCCATGCCTTCCATTCAGAGCTCTCTCATGTAATCTGTTCTGCTTTTTCTAGTTTGAGCTTGCTTTTATGTGATCTCCGGAAAGACTAAAGACTATGCAACTTAATTTACAGTTTGCATTTTTAAATTCTTATTAATATGTATTTACCTAACTCTTCAGCTGGACTGTGTATTTTCAAAATCATGCATTGTTTATGCTTGGGGTGATGTCTCAAATGTATTCTGTCCCTCTAACAATATCTAACACAATTTTAGATACAAATATAAAATGCCCCAAATCTATAAAGTTGGAAAAAGACTTAAATGGGTTAAAATAAACACAGGTGTATTAAGGACTTATTATATGCTGAATACTTCTCTGGAATGCAGTAAGAACTCTGCTCTTAAGGAACTGAAAATTGTTTGTGGTAAAAGATTCAGCACTTGAAAAAAAAAAAAAAGATTCAGTACATGGTTTAAAGGTACAAATATGTGCTATGGCAATTTAGAGAATGAATTCCAAACTGGAAACAGATGCTATTCAGAGAGACTCACAGAGGAAGGAGGCCTTGAGAGCAATGAGAGAGGCACACTTTATGCTGAGGATATACTTACATGCTGCTTTTTTTCCTATGAAGTATTTTCAATAGAAATTTAGTTTTAGTGAATAGTACAGGTCACTTAAAGGTTTATATTTATAAATATGCCTAGAGAGTACTGAGTTAAAAGAGAGATTTCTTTTTATGTAAGATTTCACAGTATTTCTTATTTTGATGAGTAATATGAGTCTCTAAGATCAGCATAGAAAAAGTATTTTTTATCATTGTTTGATTTTGAAACCATTAATTCCCAAAGTATCTCCTGAGACTAGCGTTCCCCAGAACACATTTTGGGAAATGCTAAACTAATTGAAAGACTCCGAGACGTGACCATCTGTAGCATGCTCTGTGGATACTCTAGCACCTTGTTATAATCAATTTATGGCAAACATCTGTGTTGATAGTAAGGAGTATTGATGCAGTTATAGGTTGCAACATAGGAAAAGGCCTGGTTTTAATCTTCCTTTCTAGTTTATGAAGAGGCACTAAAGGGATTTGAGGATCAAAGTGAAATCTTCCAAAGAGGAAGATAATTCTGGTTTAAATGTGAAGAATGCTATTGCAGAAGTCAAATATCTTTGACAGAAAAACCAATTAGGAGGCTATTACAGTAGTGCAGGTGAGAGATAATGGGCATATGAACTAACACAGGGGCAAGTGGAGCGCGGAAAGGACAGACAGAAGGCATCATAAGAACAGAATTGTCATGAAATGTAGAGACTGTTCACCCTGCAAAAACTATTAATTCACTGCATTCAAAGATTGAGAAGAATTTTCAATCATCTCGACTACTTCAGCAAATTATTATGTAAAATTCAATACTTATTCCTGTTTTTAAAACAAAAAAGCAGCCTCATAGTAAGTAGGGGATAGAAGTAAATATTCTTCACTTGATAAAAAGAATTTACAAAAAAAACCTGTAGCAAACAGACTATTTTATGGTTTTACATTCAGTTCAGTTCAGTTCAGTTCAGGCGGTCAGTCGTGTCTGACTCTTTGTGACCCCATGATTGCAGCATGCCTGGCTTCCCTTTCCTACACCAACTCCCGACACTTGCTCAAACTCATGTCCATCGAATTGGTGATGCCATCCAACCATCTCATCCTCTGTTCCCCTCTCCTCCTGCCTTTAATCTTGCCCAGCATCAGGGTCTTTTCTAATGAATCAGTTCTTCACATCAGGTGGACAAAATATTCACATTAGCTAAGCTAAGTCACTTCAGTCATGTCCGACACTGTGTGACCCCATAGACGGCAGCCCACCAGGCTCCCCCATCCCTGGGATTCTCCAGGCAAGAACACCGGAGTCGGTTGCCATTTCCTTCTCCAATGCATGAAAGTAAAAAGTGAAAGTGAAGTCACTCAGTCCTGTCTGACTCTTAGTGACCCCATGGACTGCAGCCCATCAGGCTCCTCCATCCCTGGGATTTTCCAGGCAAGAGTACTGGAGTGGGGTGCCATTGCACCATTTTTATTATAGTCAGGATTTATTGGAGGTCTTAGTCTTTTAATAAGATAAGAAAAGAATTTAAAGAAATAAGGAATAAGAAAGATATATTTATTTCTGAGTGGTATGATTTTGTATATAGACTATCTCCCAAATATTTAGACAAGAGAGTTAAACATAATAAACATAATTTATACAGTATAGCAAATTGCAGCTTTCTAAATGCCATTCCAAACTTTGCAGCATGACTTTATTGGATACAAAAATCTAGAAATGTATATTTACCAGTCTCTCTTTCAGCTCAGTTTCCACATGTGATCGGGTTTCCTCAAGCAGACACTCACAGGGGATATTTACAACTAAAAATGAGGCAGAGAACATGTGTCTGTTGTTCTTGCTGGCAGTGACAGTTGGAAGAACACTTGGTGTTCTAGGGTGGCAGTAACGGTGTCCCAGTGTTTGGACCCTCCCTAGTTTGTAGGTGCTAAGTAGCCTCCATCTTGGAGGCTGAGGAAGTATGGCCCTGGAGTCAATAGCTGTGGATGAGCTTCTTGATGCCTCCTGGGTTGTGACTGAGCTTCTGAGCCTTGGAGTCAACACCTGGACGGTGATTGTTTTCCTTCTCTAAACTTCAGTTTTTGGCAGATATATTTTTGTTCCCTGCAGGTCAGTTCTAAGATTCTATTCTAGCTGTCCCTCCTGGAATCTTGGCTGAGAGTTTCCTAGTCTACCCCTTTCTACAATTTTGTAAGCACTTCATTTCCTGTATTTAATCCTTATCTTTGAGGGAGAGGACTAGAGTGATATCTGTTATCTTTAAGACCCTGACGATATAATTAGGTTGCCTGATATAAGATTAATACAATCCAGTTGTTATTTCTGTAAAAAAAAAAAGTTTATAAAAACTTTAAAAATGTCCATTTAGAATAGCAACAAAAATGTTACATGGCCTTTGCAAAGAAAATTACAATTGCCTACTTAAACACATTATAGAAAACATAAAATATGAAAAAAATACCGTACTCATGGGTAGGAAGATCCAATATTATCAAAATGTCAGTTCTCTTCAAATTAAAATAAAGATTCAATGAAATTCCTCCCCAAAACCACAACAAGTTTTTTTTTTGGTATGTGTAAAATTTGACAATCTTATTAAAGAAAATTGAAATTATAGTAGAGAGCCAAAATAGCTTGAGTCAGTTTATATTGATTTAATTACTGAATGGCAGAGACAACTGTATTGACTTTTTTGAAGTATAGTTGATGAACAATATTGTATTAGCTTCAGGTGTACAATAATGTGATTCAGTATTTTTAGAGATACATGGATATTATAAATGCTGTTGCTATGCTGCTGTGAATATTGGGATACATATATCTTGTTGAATTACTGTTTTCATTTTTTTTCTGGATGTATATTGAGAAGTGAAACTGCTGTATCATATGGTAGTTTTCTGAAGAACTCCCATACTGTTTTCCATAGTGGCTATTCCAATTTACATTCCCACTCACAGTGTATACGTTTTCCCATTTTCTCTAAATCTTTACTGATATTTGTTATTTGTAGAATTTTTGATGAGCAATTTTGACAGATGTGAAGTGACACTTATTTTTCATTTATCTAATAATTAGCAATATTGAGTATCTTTTCACATGCTTTTTAGTCATCTGTATGTCTTCTCTAGAAAAATGTCTATTCTAGTCTTCTGCTCATTTTATTGGATTGGATCATTTGTTTTTTTGATATTGAGTTATATGAGCTATTTATATATTTTTGATATTAACCCCTTTTAGATCATATCATTTGCAAATATTTCCCTCATTCCGTAGGCTGTGTTTTAATTTTGTTGATGGTTCCTTTTGTTGTGCAAAAGCTTTAAAGTTTGATTAGGTCCATTTCTATATTTTTGCTTTTATTTCCATTGCCTTAGAAGACAGATCCAAAAAATATTGCTACAATTTATGGTAAAGAGTATTCTGCCTATGTTTTCTTCTAGAACTGTTAAGATTTCAGTTATTAAATTTAGATCTTTAAACCATTTTGAGTTTACTTTTGTGTATGGTATGAAATGTTTTATTCTCATTTTACATGTAGCTGTCTGGTTTTCCAAGGACCATTTATTGAAGAGACTCACTTTTCTCCATTTTATCTTCTTGCCTACTTCCTCATAGATTGATTGACTGTAAGTGCAAGTGTTTATATTGGGACTCTCCATTCTGTTCCTCTTTGCCACCCTGCTACTGCAGTCCAGAAGGCTTCTCTGTTCATTGGATTTCCTAGGCAGGAATCCTGGAGTGGGTTGCCTCCAGGGCTCTTTGCAACCCAGAGATTGAACCCGTGTCTCTGGCATCTCTTGTATTGACAGGCAGATTCTTTACCACTGTGCCACCTGGGAAGCCCTTGCAATGACTAAGTCAGTCTTTTCTCTACTGTTGCTCCTGCCTTCTCACCAAAATATATTGCTCTTCTTAAAACATGTCTTTCATTATATGAAGGGCAATGGTTTTTACTATCTCCACATCATTTACAGAACTGAGGTTAAACTGCTTTATTTGTCATTAAGTTTCTTTCATAGTCTCATTCCACCTTCTTTGTCAATCCTTATCCAGCTCCCCTACACGTGTTTTTTTTTTTTTTTTTTCCCTCCAGAATAATTTCCATGTACGGTAACTTCTTTCCTCTTTTCCTCTGGGAATTTTTTACTCCATTCTTCCCTCCATTATTTCTATCATTCGTCTATGTATCTCAGGCCCAAATATCACCCTTCTATGGTTCTAATTTTGAAAACTGCTTATTTGAATCCTACCAAAACCAAACAAGTATTGTTAATTTCTTATGTGTTCATGTCTCTAAACTGCATGTGCCTTGAAAGTAGGGAGTGGCTTAACTGTATCTGCCCCACGATCCTACATTCACTAGGGACAAATCTGACCTATGAAATTCTCAAGGATATATCTGGTAAATGAAAATAATCATGGGGTTTTCACTTGTGGACTCAGAAAAAGTTTTCAAATCACCGAAGAGTTTGGGCAACAAAGCTATTTGGTAACAAAAAAATGATATTATATTGCTCACCTTTACCTAAAACAATCTTCTTGGAGAAGTGAACTTGATAATATTTCTAAGCAATATTACAATTTATTTGAGATTCTGTTGTTTTGCAATGCTTCTGATGTGTCAAGTTGTCCAGAAAGCTTATCCATACAGAACTCAGTCGACTACTCCCACTCTTGCTTTCTCCCTCCTGACCCACCTGAATTACTGAGAAGGCTGATGCAACTTTAAATTACTATTTCTGTCAAAAACAAACGAAGAGCTATCATCATATAATACATATTAATACCAGAGCAGATCAACTTGAGGATCGCCGGGGGCCTCAGATAACTAGTGGTTCCTGAATCATTTTCAGAGTGGACTGTTTTTGTATGTGTGTGAAATATACTGCTTTTTAGAGAGAAACATCCTTGAGGACTCTTTTATTTTTATGGTCACTTCTGTGTTTCACATTTGCCATATATTTTAAGGACACATCTGACTGGCCTGTGTTTTATCATGCACAGCCTGCTGCCTGACCGGTGGGCATCATACTGAACCTCACCTCCTCTGCACAGCTTGTTAATTTCTGCTCTGCTCTTCCTCCATCCTCCATGTAGTCAGGGAACATTTGCTGTTACTTCTATCCTAACTAGTGATTCCCTATTTAGATCCATGCAGTTTACCCTTAAAATGTAGCCTTGCCTCATGTATGTGGAAATCCATTGTGTTTATTACCAGTGTCAGTTTGAATTCTCACCTTAACCTGAATGTTGCTAAATATCTCTACCAACCTACATTTTTATCCCATTACCGAGGACACTGATGAACTTTAAAAAAAATTGGTCCCAGTATTCACCCTGGCAGAATACTGCTTGCTATGTCCCCTCCGGGTAACATTACTCTTATGGATAAAATTTATTCTGAATGACCCTCCAACTAGCAATTAGGCAGTCTGGGCCATAATTTCTCATTGAATTGATAATGGGGTAATGAAGGAAAGAATGTAAAGCCTTGCTAAAGTCAAAAGGGGCTCCATTGTCTCTCTTCCATCTACCCATCCTGTCATTTCTCCATAGAAGATTAATCTTGTAATTTCATAAACTGCTGACACAAGCTTTATGGCTTCATCACCAAGTAGTTGATATCCTCATTATGGCCTTCTTGTGGCTAGAATAATTCTTCTCACAACCTATTTGAATTCAGATAAAAATGGGATTTCAGAAGGTTACTAGGAATATTCTTTCTTTATCATAATTCTATGATATTTCTCCACAATCAAGGGGAATGCCTAACAATGATTTGGGGTTTTAAATTTGAATGATAAGCTTTCTGCCTATGAGAGAATAGAGCTCTTCTGTGGTCTGCAAGATTGGAGCCTAGGTTCTCTTTCTGTTGTCTCATGATCATCCTCAAATGCACCAGAGGAAAAGACAGCAAAGACAGAGGGTTTATGCTTTGAATGTCTTCTAAGCACTACTTTATATACTGTGAACATGAGTCATTCAGAAGGGACAAAGGGCTGTTAATGGTAAATGTGTGATAAGAAATGGTTATGGTGTCAGAAAATAACAACTGTTTTCTGATGCTGATCTTACTATGTGTTACCATATAGGCTGAGATTGTCAATCTTACTAGGTTTAATTGGGCCTAGTATTGGAGTGAATTGCCCACAACACCCAGTCTATAAATTGGCATGTTTTTACTTCTCTGAGCAGTGACTCATTAGACCGTTGAAATGAGAAGAGATTTGTGTGTGTGTGTGTGTGTGTGTGTGTCTACTGCACACAACCTCAGAGCTATCCTAGGTTTAATGTGCCTTTGTCAAGTTACTATGATGCCCTTCAAAACTCCAGCATAGAGTAGAGCTGCTTGAACATCTATTGCAGAACTTGTGGTTCCATGGGGGCTTTAAGAAGGAAGGGGTCACTTCTCCTTGAAGGGCAGGACATTGAATTTGGGTTTAGTTTTCATCTTACTGAATCCTTTACATTGTCTAATCTTTCTCATCATAGCCTCATTTAAAAAATATTTTTTTCTCACGCACATCTCATAATAGATGCTGTGTTAATTTGTTTTTTTTTTTTTAATGTTTGCCTATTTTATTATGTTTACCATTACTGTTGCCCGGAAAATCCCATGGACGGAGGAACCTGGTGGGCTGCAGTCCATGGGGTCGCTAAGAGTCGGACTCGACTGAGCGACTTCATTTTCACTCCTCACTTTCATGCATTGGAGAAGGAAATGGCAACCCACTCCAGTGTTCTTGCCTGGAGAATCCCAGGGATGGGGAGCCTGGTGGGCTACCGTCTGTGGGGTTGCACAGAGTCGGACACAACTGAAGCGACTTAGCAGCAGCAGCAGCAGCAGCAGCAGCACCATTACTGTTTAGTTCAGTCCAGTTGCTCGGATTTGTTCGACTCTTTGTGACCCCATGAACTGCAGCATGCCAAGTTTCCCTATCCATCACCATCTCCCAGTGCCTGTTCAAGCTCATGTCCATTTGAGTCAATGATGCCATTCAATCATCTCATCCTCTGTTGTCCCCTTCTCCTCCTGTTACTTCTCTGTTTTTCTAAAACATTAGTTTCCAACTTCATCTTTCCTTCTTTTAGCTATTCTCTTCATAGAATGTGCTTTTTGGGAGTATGACTTACTTTGTTTGATATATAACACTTCTCTTTCTCTTTAATTGTTAATAAAGAAATTTAATGCTATGCAATTGCAACAAATAGTTTTGGGCACATGCCTTCTTAGTGAAGAGGCAGGTTAAGCTGCTGTAACAAACAGATCTGAAAAGATGGTGGCTCAAACAAGGTAGTAATGTATTTCTCTCCAATATACTAGTCAAGATAATTAAGCCAAGTGGCTCTGCCTTATAGCATAATTCATAGGACCTAAGTCTCTTTCATTTACTTATTCTACCATTCTTGCAATGTTGCCTTCATCTTTATCATTAGAACCAAGACAACACAACCCTCAGGTCTAGTCCACAGACTAGAAAGAGAGAAAAATCCCAGAATAATTAACTTTGTCCATAAGATGATGGCCTGGAAGTTGTGTTGTTTATTTCTCTAAATCTCATTGGTGAGACCATTGTTACATGATGAGTCTTAGTTACAAGGAAAGCTGGAAGATGTAGTCTTTAGCTTTGTGACATTACTTGGAAGAAAAGTTATGACCAACCTAGATAGCATATTCAAAAGCAGAGACATTACTTTGCCAACAAAGGTCCATCTAGTCAAGGCAATGGTTTTTCCAGTGGTCATGTATGGATGTGAGAGTTGGACTGTGAAGAAAGTTGAGCACCAAAGAATTGATGCTTTTGAACTGTGGTGTTGGAGAAGACTCTTGAGAGTTCCTTGGACTGCAAGGAGATCCAACCAGTCCATTCTGAAGGAGATCAGCCCTGGGATTTCTTTGGAAGGAATGATGCTAAAGCTGAAATTCCAGTACTTTGGCCACCTAATGCAAAGGGTTGACTCATTGGAAAAGACTCTGATGCTGGGAGGGATTGGGGGCAGGAGGAGAAGGGGATGTCAGAGGATGAGATGGCTGGATGGCATCACCGACTCGATGGATGTGAGTCTGAGTGAACTCCAGGAGATGGTGATGGACAGGGAGGCCTGGCATGCTGCTATTCATGGGGTCACAAAGAGTCGGACATGACTGAGCAACTGACTGAACTGAACTGAAGTCAATACAAAAAGAGGCAAAAGCAATATTAGATCTTAACCTTGTTTTAGGAAGCAATGATCTCATTTTTTTTCTATTTCCTAAATAGTTTATGATTTTATTTTCCTCTTTCATTCAGTAGTAATTTTGAAGAATTTGAGAATTCTATTAATTTGTTTAAAAATTATAAATGACAACTAATTTCTAAATTTATTTTAATTATAAATATTAAATCTCTTTTGGTTAAAGAAATAAATATGTTTGCTTTCTTCTTGTTAATAAGAGTTTAAGCCCTTGTCAGTTATAAATATTCTATGGATTCTGGAAAAAAGTGTCTAAAATCTATTTTTAGGGTTAAAAATCCAAGTGTACTTCTTAATAACTTTCTTAATATTTTCAACTTTGTCAACATTTGTTCAGTATTTTTTCCTTCGATCTAAAAAAAGAGATTGTTGTATTACAAGCTCCAACAACTATTGTATCTCTAACATTTTTACTTTATATATTTTATTCTGTTTTCAACAGACAAATGTATGACTTTTATTTTGAAGGTGGTAACTTTATTGATATAAAATAACTGATCTTTTCTAGATTTTTATTTGAATTTAATATTTTATACTATTAATGTTGACTTTTATGCTTTGTTTTTATTGGTTTATTGAGTTTAGTAAGGAGAGAGTTGAAGTATTCTGGAGTTTGAGAGTAGATGTGTTCGGTGTGAAGGGTGCTTATTGGTGGGGGAAGGAGGAAAGAATGTGTGGAACATTTTGAATTAAAAAAAAAAAAACCAACCTAGGGACTTTCTGGTAAGGAAGGAATTGAGAAAACTTTTCCTTCCCCCAAAATCACTGCAGATAGTCACTGCAGCCATGAAATTAAAAGACGTTTACTCCTTGAAAGAAAAGTTATGATCAACCTAGAGAGCATATTCAAAAGCAGAGATATTACTTTGCCGACTAAGGTCCGTCTAGTCAAGGCTATGGTTTTTCCTGTGGTCATGTATGGATGTCAGATTTGGACTGTGAAGTGGCTGAGTGCCGAAGAATTGATGCTTTTGAACTGTGGTGTTGGAGAAGACTCTTGAGAGTCCCTTGGACTGCAAGGAGATCCAACCAGTCTATCCTAAAGGAGATCAGTCCTGGGTGTTCTTTGGAAGGAATGATGCTAAAGCTGAAACTCCAGTACTTTGGCCACCTCATGCGAAGAGTTGACTCATTGGAAAAGACCCTGATGCTGGGAGGGATTGGGGGCAGGAGGAAAAGGGGACGACAGAGGATGAGATGGCTGGATGGCATCACTGACTCGATGGGCGTGAGTCTAAGTGAACTCCAGGAATTAGTGATGGACAGGGAGGCCTGGCGTCCTGTGATTCATGGGGTCGCAAAGAGTCGGACACGCCTGAGTGACTGAACTGAACTGAACTGAGTATTTAAGTTACTTCAATTTGCCAATGTAGTTAAGAGTAATCTGTCAAGATTCTGGTGACTGGGAGTAGATGAGCTTACTGAGATAACATCACCATGCGGGTTTAAATGGGCTGGATCAGTGTACTTCTCTGATACGAGGTTGGTTCTGGCTTCCTGAGCCAGTGGACATGAAACTTTCCAGCCCAGCCGTCTTCTGGCTATGCGTTTGCCCAGAGGAACCAGGCCTGCAGGTGAATCCATATAGGAAAGGCAGGATAGATGCCTGAATCTTTCCCTTTACCAATTTTAAAAATAATTACCTTCAGTGTCCATAAATTATTTTATTATGATTATGAATTAAATTATTTTGCTTTGGTTATTTGAGGCTTTTTGAATGTGACTCCCATGTCTCTGTATTTCTTGCTTTTCAGGTGCAACATGTCCAAGTCTTGTACATTTACATTTTCTGTGCCCAAACATGGATTCAGCTATTTTCTTTAGAAACCCTGAATCCTCTTAAGTATAGATGGATTTATGGATAATAATATAAGCACTAAGAGTACTAATTGCTACTGAGTTGCTGTTTCTTTTACAAAAACAGAAAATATGTACTGTTTACAAAGGGAAAATAAATCAAGAGTTTAGCTCATCTCTCCAATTCAAATGAAAAGATTATAGCTATTAATAACTCTAGCTCTATTTAAAGTATTACAATAGTTTTATGTTTTTTCTCTTATCCTGAGAATCTTGGATCCTTATGGTGCTAATAATATTTCCTTACTCCTCATCTATCAATCATCTTTGTTTCAATCCATGTATAGCCATCTGTAGTACTTTCTTTCTTAGTGTAGGCACTATATTGAGGTCCTGTTTAGAGGCCAGGCATTTGCCCTCTTGAATAGCTGATTAAGTTTATACCCCAAACAGTTCCCTTTTATGGGGATCCTGTACATTTATCCTTATCATACTAGGGTTATGAAAAAACAAGGGGTCCTGCCTCTGTCCAGGAACTTATTCAATTCAGCCAATCCTCTGGAAACCTGTGAAACCTAGGTAACCTCATCTTGCTTTTCACATGTAAGCTTCCTCCTCCAGATCCAGCTTATTGTTACCTTGTCCCTAGTGCAACTTCCTGTGTGGACCTGTGTGTTGACCTTTTCTTGTTTGGAGCGATAAATAACAAAGAGTTCTGCCTTTCATCTATTTAAGTATCATTTGTGTGTGTGTGTGTCCTACCACCAACAACAAAAAAAATCTGTAAATCTTATTACACATGATGTCTCTTTCTGTTTCCAGATAAAACAGTATTGTTAACAATAATCAGATGAGTGAACGCAGGTTAGGTGTCCTTGTGCATATTTTGTTTTTCGAACAGTTCCCCTTAGGAAAGTGCAGCCCTAATATATTGTGTTTCAAAATCCTTCTCTTCCTTGAAATAATATTCTGTGTGACTCTGCCAACAATTTGACATACAGGTAGGCTCATTTGTTCCAGCTTGTTTTTGATTTTAGGTATTGCTTTGTTTTTGTAAATTTAATTTCATTTAAAATTATGCAAAATATTTACATAGCTATAAGGTTAAGTGTACAAAACAAAATAGATGATGATAAGACTACCATAACTGCCCCCAAACTCTCTCCCATTCTGCCCTTTCTCTGTAGCTTACATTTTTAATATTTCCTGATTTCTTATCCCATTATTTCTCTATGAAAAGTTGTATATGTTCTCTCTCTCCCTTTCTCTGTCTCTCTCTCTCTCTCTCTCTCACACACAAATGTGTATGCATTTGCATATATCATTGAACATTATGTCACTGAGTGTATGTCATTGAATGTATGTACAAGTTTATTCATGTGCCTTTTGAGGGTAATCTTGACTGCTTCCAGTTTTTGAGATTATGAACTGACTTCTAGAAACATCTGTGTTGATGTTCCTGTGTGGACCTAAGGTTTTGATTTAGTTGGAGAAATCCTTAGGAGCATGATTGCTGAATCCTACAGTAAGTCTATGAAACTGGTAAAGTAAATCTTAATATTTTATTTTATTAAACCCAATATATCAAAAATATTTTCACTTCAACATATAATCTACATGCAAACTGCATGTAAGACATTTTACATTATTTTTTGTACAAAATATGAAATGCAGTAAGCATTTTACACCCTCAACAATCTATTTGGACTTTTCTTACACTTCAGGTACTCAATGGACACATGTGGCTAATGGCTACTGTTTTAGGATTAGCCGTTATAGGCCATAATTTGCTTTCCTATAGCATATTGAAAAACAGAGACATTACGTTGCCGACAAAGGTCCGTCTAGTCACGGCTATGGTTTTTCCAGTAGTCATGTATGGATGTGAGAGTTGGACTGTGAAGAAGGCTGAGCGCTGAAGGATTGATGCCTTTGAACTATGGTGTTGGAGAAGACTCTTGAGAGTCCCTTGGACTGCAAGGAGATCCAACCAGTCCATTCTGAAGGAGATCAGCCCTGGGAGTTCTTTGGAAGGAATGATGCTAAAGCTGAAACTCCAGTACTTTGGCCACCTCATGCGAAGAGTTGACTCATTGGAAAAGACTCTGATGCTGGGAGGGATTGGGGGCAGGAGGAGAAGGGGACGACCGAGGATGAGATGGCTGGATGGCATCACTGACTCGAGGATGCGGGTCTGAGTGAACTCCGGGAGTTGTGATGGACAGGAAGGCCTGGCGTGCTGCGATTCATGGGGTCGCAAAGAGTCAGACACGACTGAGCGACTGAAATGAACTGAACTGAACTGATAGCTTTCATAACATGTTAGAAAAATTGAGATATTTTAAAAATTGTATTGGTAATAAATTATAAAATTCATATTTCAATATGAATTTTAAGTATAGCTCTCAAATTATTAAATTAAAAGACTAATTAATGTGCATGTCCCTATTCATTTTGAGGAGTTAGATTTCTTTAATTGACCCCACTCTCATGTTCTAATTTTTATTAGTTGAACCTAGACTTTTGATTCCAGTGTGTTTTTTATCTATTTTTTAGCCATATAAAGTACACTTAAAACAGTAGTCTCTGGGTTTCACATCTTTTTTTTTTTAATCACACGACTTCCCTCTGTGTTCTAATGAAATTACTTCAATGATTCTTTAGTGCATCATAGTGAAGCTGCTATGTAAGATTTTGAGGATCAGGTACTTACTATGAAATATTAACCCCTAACTATCATTCTTGTTTCTTCTATTTTTGTTTTGTGCCATTCCTTTGATCCTTAATTAGGATCATGCATTTGGATCCAATGAACACAATGATTTTCTTCTTGTGACTGTTTCTCTAAGTATGTTGTAGAGTGTCACTATGAGATACTCAGCAAATTTGGGGGGCTTAGATCATCACTGCCTATTGCTAGAATACTTTATAGTTTTAGATATTTCTTCTAAATGCATTTCAGAGAATTTCATTTTGTTATGAGGTATTTTGTACATAACTGTACAGTGATTTAGGCCTATTACAAAATCATATTTCTTATACTTAACAAGAATTGTTTTCTCCAAAAAGGCATGTTACCCAGCATGCCATTTTCTTCCATGAATTTGAAACTTTGCTTTTATGTTAACAGAAAACCTTATTAATGTGATATTGGTTTATGTAGGATGGCAAGAGGACTGTTAGTCCCTAGATATCTAGATGCTCTGTTACTTTAATAAAAAAAAATTTAGATAATCCAAGTAAGTTAATTGCAATTCTGTATTTTTTTCTTTCTCTGGTCCCCTGTGTTAAGAATTAATAAGATTTTTACTGCATTATGTTAGCATTTCCCTGATACTAAAATTAAGCTTATAGAACTGTAATTTCTAGAGTAATTCTTTTTAGCATTTTAAAATGATGTTAGTTCTCTGATTTGAATAGAATTTTCTACTTGTTTTCCATGATATCTCAAATTATTATCAACATCTATATACATAATTTTATGAATTTATATCCACCTTTTAAAAGTAATTCTATTCTTATAATTTTATCAAAAAGATGAATTAGGAAGTGCTTTCTCAAGTATGTTTTTCCAGGAGCATTGTTCTCATTGTAGAGTTCCTTTAAGGTGTGCTCTTGCCGCTTGCCAGACTGCTGGAATCAAGGTTATCTGTGTGTGTGTCGTGAAAGGGGAGAGGATATGTGAAAAAGGGAGAGCGTGAAAAACGAGGGAACTGGCAACTAAAGGGGAGGGAAGGAATCAAAAGCCAGCAGAGTCTTATTAGAGCAACTAGGAGATGCATAACTGTATTTACGCTTTAGATAATGAATCATCAGCAAGGCAGGACTGCCAATAAGGAAAATTAAGTTTTCTCATCCTTATGAATAAGATTCTGAAAAACCCACAGGTATCTATCCACTTTTGCCACCTTATTTATGATCACTGTAAGCAATTAAAATAATATAGAAATACAACTGGGCTTGGAAAATAGGAGAGTGCTATTTATGTGCCACTCCTGAACTTGCATCTGACCAAAGCTCACAAGGTGCTAAGGAAAATTAAAGAAAAGAGAGTGATACTTAGATACAGGCAGCACACATTTCTGAAAATGTCAAGGATTTTAGATATAACAGAAACAATAAAGGCAAAATATATTACACATCAAAAAACAAGCCAAACAAAGCCAAGTTACCTACAAATTAGAAAAATCAATTTGATCTGAAATATCTCTCAAACATTAGACCCTCAGAATAAAATACATATTGATTTGTGTAGTTATTTGTTCTTTTCTGAAGGACAAGGAGAGAATGGTTCAGATGAGAAAGCATGTGACAATAGAAAAACCATATGCCTGACCAAGAATTTTCTTAAGATATTTCAATGTCCACAATTAAAAACCTCAACAAAGTAAAATTATGAATAATCATTGACATCAGTTAAATATATAATTCATCCTACTCCCAATTAATTTTATATTTTATTAATGTATTACATGCATATTTTTGAATTGTCAATTAATGTGAACAAAAAGCAGCAATATCCTGCTCCATTATTCTAATCCATTTTTCAGAGGCAGCCACTTCCTTATCTTGTGGCCATTTCTTTTGGTACTTTAAACACATTTCTATATATCATACTTAAAATTTCATTTCATAAATTATTAAATTGAGGCATTATTGACTTTCATTGTTAGAGCTGAGGGATCAATTCTCTTTTATCTTATACCATTTTCTATTATAGTTGTATCATAATTTTTGTTAAATAAAGATTTTAGTCTTTATTTGGTCAAATAAAAAATTTGTATTACTATGACTATGAAAATATAGTTCATCAATAAGCCACGTGGTACCCTATAATTATTTTTTCTTTGACATACAAATGTTTTTTTGGATGCAATAATTATTTTATTATGTAAAATTTTGGGTTTTCCATTAAGATAATGTTATTTCCCCCTAAGTTTTGAATAGATCTGTCAACAGATTTTCCAAATATACACACGTATTAGATCTGCTTTTCCTATTTTATTATTGTCATCATCATCATCATTATTATTTTGATATTTGTGGCCTTCCTTTTTTTATTTCTTACTTTTTTTGGAATTGGTACTGACTTTTTTTCTTGCTTCAAAGTGTCATCCTGAGAGTTTCTGTGTTATTGCTCTTTTCAGATCCATATCCTTCTCTATGCCTACCAAAGTAAACCTCCTTGGAACTCCCAAACAATCTTTGAAAGGTATGTTTTTGGATGCTTACATATCTTAAATTGATATTGTTCCATCATCATATCTTATATATTATTCATTGAATGGAGAATTTTATATTAAAAGTTATCTTTTTCTTAGAATCTTGAAAATATTGTTCCACTTTTTCCTGGCACTAAGAGATACTGTATAATTTCTGGCTTCTATTACATTGAGATTTCTTTCTGTAATTTTAGAATGTTCTTTATATTTGTATTCTTAAATTTCACACATGGTATGTCTTCATGAGGATTGATTAATAATCCATGTGCCAGTGCACACCACAATATGTAATTAACATGGAAACAGTGATAAAGAGAGCATTCTAAAGGCAAGAGAGAAAAAAAAGTAATATGTAAGAGAATACTCATAAGGCTATCAGCTTATTTTTCTGCAGAAACTGTCGGCCAGAAGGGAAGGCCATGATGTATTTAAAATGCTGAAAGGGAAAAACCTGCAAAGTAAGATACTTGACCCAGTAAGGTTATCATTTAGAATAGAAGGAGAGATAGAGTTTCTCAGACAAGGAAAAACTAAAACAGAGTTCATCAACACTAAACCAAACTTGCAAGTGTTAAAGGGTCTTCTTTAAGTGAAAAGGAAAAGGCTACCACAAGAAATATTAAATAATAGGAAGGGAAAAATCCCACTGGCAAAGGCAAATTTATAGTAAAGGCAATAGATAAACTGCTTATATAAGCTAACATGAAAGCTAAAAGACATATATTATTAAAAGCAACTATAACTACAGAACAACTTAGGGATAGGCATGAATATGTAAAATATGACAACAAAAACAAATATGGAGGGCAGTACAAATGTCTATCTTATGTAATGTTTGAACTTAAATGATCAGCTTTTAGAAAGTTGATATAGCTATAGGTCAACACATAGGAATACAGTGGTAATCACAAATCAAACGCTTATAAAAGACACACAAAAAATGGATACAAAAGAAGATAAAATAACTAAAGAAAATCATCAGACTGCAAGAGGAAAAGCTAAAAGAAAAGAACAAATTAAAAAATAAACAAAGGCAACTAACAAAATGGCAATAAGTACATACCTATTAATAATCACTTTAAAGTCAATGGACTGGTGGTCCCAAGATGGTGGAGGAATAGGATGGGGAGACCACTTTCTCCCCCACAAATTCATCAAAAGTTCATTTGAATGTTGAGCAACTTCCACAAAACAACTTCTGAATGCTGGTAGAAGACACCAGACACCCAGAAAGGCAGCCCATTCTCTTCAAAAGGAGGTAGAAACACCAATACAGTATACTTACACATATATATGGACTTTAGAAATATGGTAATGATAACCCTGTATGCAAGACAGCAAAAGAGACACAGATGCATAGAACAGCCTTTTGGACTCTGTGGGAGAGGGAGAGGGTGGGATGATTTGGGAGAGTGGCAGTGTAACATGTATGATATCATATGTGAAATGAATTACCGGTCTAGGTTCGATGCGGGATGCAGGATGCTTGGGACTGATGCACGGGGATAATCCAGAGAGATGGTGTGGGGTGGGAGGGGGGAAGTGGTGGTCGGGATTGGGAGTTCATGTACACTCGTGGCTGATTCATGTCAATGTATAGCAAAATGAATACAGTATTGTAAAGCAAAACAAACTAAAAAATAAAAATTAAT
>SJXQ01000577.1:0-129554 GCA_006408695.1 Aepyceros melampus | reverse complement strand
GATGAATGGATAAGAAAGCTGTGGTACATATACACAATGGAGTATTACTCAGCCATTAAAAAGAATACATTTCAATCAGTTCTAATGAGGTGGATGAAGCTGGAGCCGATTATACAGAGTGATGTAACCCAGAAAGAGAAACACCAATACAGTATACTTACACATATATATGGACTTTAGAAACATGGTAATGATAACCCTGTATGCAAGACAGCAAAAGAGACACAGATGCATAGAACAGCCTTTTGGACTCTGTGGGAGAGGGAGAGGGTGGGATGATTTGGGAGAGTGGCAGTGTAACATGTATGATATCATATGTGAAATGAATTACCGGTCTAGGTTCGATGCGGGATGCAGGATGCTTGGGACTGATGCACGGGGATAATCCAGAGAGATGGTGTGGGGTGGGAGGGGGGAAGTGGGGGTCGGGATTGGGAGTTCATGTACACTCGTGGCTGATTCATGTCAATGTATAGCAAAATGAATACAGTATTATAAAGCAAAACAAACTAAAAAATAAAAATTATTATTTTTTTTTTTTTAAAGAGAGAAACAAGAGAGTTAGGGACAGAGACCCATCCTGGGGAGGGAGTCGTGAAAGAGGAGAAGTTTCCGAACAGCAGGAAACCCTCTCACCAGCGGGTCTGTGGGGAGTTTTGGAATCTCAGAGGGCAACATAACCGGGAGTGAAAAAGGAAAACACACACACACAGAATAGGCGCCTAACTGCAACTCCCATCGGAGAACTAGCCCAGACACTCACATTTGCCACCAGTGAGCAGGCACTGGATAGAGAGGCAAAGATAGCATGCTTAGGGTAAGGACCGGGCCTGAGTGCCCTGAGGACAATCTGAGGGAGCTAATGTGGGATAGCAACCCAAACTGTGGGATAGCCAGTGAGAGAGGAAAAGAAAAGAACTTTCCCTCGAAAGGCTCTAACCTAACTCCCAGCCTGGCTCGCTCACGGAACAAAGGAATGAGTGAACACCAAAGAAGAGCGATCCAGCTGTGTGCAGACCGCTCCACCCCGCCAGAGGCAGAGGGCAGGTGTGCCACAGCCAGAGCCAGAAGGCAAGGGGCAATCTCAGCCTCAGAGACAGCATCCTCCACCAAACTGTGAGCAGGCTCCCAGTTGCTAACCACATCTTCCTGGGATACTGGATGGTTGACATCTGCCAAGAGGGTTGCAGCCTGACATCAGCTCCGATGAGGAGACACATAGCACAGCTGAGATGGTGCTCTCGTGGCACGCCCAGGAAACTGAGTAGCCAGGACTATGGAGGTGATTAAGATACTTGGACTACCTGGGGTAGTGTTTTTGCCAAACACTTGGTCGCCTGAGCTGCTTGGGCCTGGGAGGGCACAAAACGCATGCCCAATCGACTCTGTGCCCTTGCAGAGTACCCGAGAACTTCAACCTGAGCAGCTTAGACCTCGGAAGTGCACAAAATGTAGGGCACACCTTGGACAGTACCCCTGCAGAGCAACATGGAGCCTGAGCAACGTACACCGGGATAGCACATGCTGCCATGAGCTGTGGCAAACCCAGTGTGGCCCATAAACTGCGAGCACTCTTCACACATGCCAGTGATATTTCTTTGCAGTGCTTCTCCCTCCCCACAATACAACTGAACAAGTGAGCCTAAATAAGTGACCACTTTCATCCCCTTGTGTCAGGGTGGAAATGAGACACTGAAGAGACTTGCAAACAGATGAAGCCAAAATAAACAAAGAAGAGGGAACTGCTCTGTAAGTGACAGGAGCAACAGATTAAAATTCTGTAGTTAAGATTGACTAAGCATTGGAAGGGGCCTATAGACCTTGAGAAGAAGTACAAGCTGGAGTAAGTAAGTAAAGTCACTCAGTCGTGTCCGACTCTTTGTGACCCCATGGACTGCAGCCCACCAGGCTCCTCAGTCCATGAGATTCTCCAAGCAAGAATACTAGAGTGGATTGCCATTTCCTTCTCCAGGGGATTTTCCCGACCTAGGGATCAAACCCGGGTCTCCCGCATTGGAGGCAGACGCTTTAACCTCTGAGCCACCAGGGAAGCCCTACAAGCTGAACAAGGAACTATCTGAAACTGAACTGACCCCACACTGCCCACAACGGCTCCAGAGAAATTTCCTAGATATATTTTTACTATTATCGTTTTTTAACTGTTAAATTTTTTTAAGTTCTTTATTACTCTTTTAATTTCCATTTTTATAACCTACTGTTACTGCTTAAAAAGACCTTATTTTTAAAGTAAATTTCATATATATATAAATATTGTAATTGACTTTGTTGTGTATTTTTAATACTGTATTTTTGACAGTCTAACCTCTACTCTAGATTTTTAATCTTAGCTCTTTGGTATTTGTTATCAGCTTTGTACCTTCAAGAATCTAGTCTTCTGTTTCATTTTCATTTAGGGGTGTGATTACTGGCTTGATTGCTCTATCCTCTTTTGACACTCCCTTTTCTCCCTCAGGTCACCTCTATCTCCTCCTTCACCCTCTTTTCTCCACTTAACTCTGTCAATCTCTCTGGGTTTTCTGAGCTGTGGAGAACACTTAAGGAACTGATTACTGGCTAGATTGGTCTCTGCCCTTTTGACTCTCCCTCTTCTTCTGGTTACCTCTACCACCTTCCTCCCTCTTCTCTTCTCTATGTAATTCTGTGGACCTCTTTGTGTGTTCCAGACTGTGGAGAGCACATAGGGAATTGATTACTGGCTAGATTGCTCTCTCCCCTTTTGACTCCTCCTCTTCTCCCCTTGGTCACCTCTGTCTCCCTCCTCACTCTTCTCTTCTCCATGTAACTCCGTGAACCTTACTGAGTGTCCCTCACTGTGGAGACTCTTTTCACCATTAACCTAGATGTTTTGTCATTGGTGCTGTATGGATGGAGAAGTCTTGAGGTTACTATAAGAATAAGACAGAAAGCCAGAGGCAGAGGCTTAAATCCAAAACTTGAGAAGACAAGAAAACTGATTCCTGGTAACATTAATTGACAAGAGCTCATCCAATAGCCTCCATACTTACACTGAAACCAAGCTCCACACAAGAGCCAACAAGTTCCAGAGCAAGACATACCAGGCTAATCTCCAGCAACTCAGGAACACAGCCCTGAGCATTAAAGTACAGGCTGCCCAAAGTCACACCAAACCCACAGATACCCCAAAACTCACTACTGGACACTTCATTGCACTCTAGGGAGAAGAGATCCAGTCCCACCCACCAGAACACAGAAACAAGCTTCCCTAACTAGGAAACCTTGAAAGCCACTAGTTCAACCTCACCCACAGTGAACAATCTCCACAATAAAGAGGAACCACAAACTTCCAGCATACAGAAAAGCCACCCAAAACACAGCAATCTAAACAAAATGAAGAGACAGAGAAATATTCAGCAGGTAAAGGAATATGACAAATGTTCACCAAACCAAAGAGGAGGAGAAAGAGAGTCTACCTGAAAAGGAATTCAGAATAATGATAGTTAAGATGATACAAAATCTTGAAAACAGAATGGAGTTATAGATAAAAAGACTAGAGAAAAGGAATGAGAAGATGCAAGAAGTGTTTAACAAGGACGTAGAAGAAATAAAAAATGAGTCGATCAATAATGAATAATGCAATAACTGAAGTCAGTATCACTCTGGAGGGAACCAACAGTAGAATAACTGAGGCAGAAGATGGGATAAGTGAGGTGGGAGATATAAAGGTGGAAATAAATGAAGCAGAGAGGAAAAAAGAGAAAAAAAAATTAAAAGAAATGAGGACAACCTCAGAGACCTCTGGGACAATATTAAATGCTTCAACATTCAAATCATAGGATTCCCAGAAGAAGAAGACATAAAGAAAGGTAATGAGAAAATAATAGAGGAGATAATAGTTTAAAAATTCCCTAAAATGAGGAAGGAAATGGCCACCAATTCCAAGAAACACAGAGAGTCCCAAACAAGGTAAACCCAAGGTGAAACACCCCAATGCCCAGTTCAGTTCAGTTCAGTCGCTCAGTCGTGTCCGACTCTTTGCGACCCCATGAATCCCAGCACACCAGGCCTCCCTGTCCATCACCAACTCCCAGAGTTCACCCAGACCCACGCCCATGGAGTCAGTGAGGCCTCCAGCCATCTCATCCTTTGTCGTCCCCTTCTCCTCCTGCCCCCAATCCCTCCCAGCATCAGAGTCTTTTCCAATGAGTCAACTCTTCGTATGAGGTGGTCAAAGTACTGGAGTTTCAGCTTTGGCATCATTCCTTCCAAAGAAATCCGAGGGTTGATCTTCTTCAGAATGGACTGGTTGGATCTCCTTGCAGTCCAAGGGACTCTCAAGAGTCTTTGCCAACACCACAGTTCAAAAGCATCAATTCTTCAGTGCTCAGCCTCCTTCATGGTCCAACTCTCACATCCATACATGACCACAGGAAAAACCATAGCCTTGACAAGACAGACCTTAGTCGGCAAAGACCATTTAGGTGTGACCTAAATCAAATCCTTTATTATTATACAGTGGAAATGACAAATAGATATAAGGGACTAGATCTGATAGACAGAGTGCCTGATAAACTATGTATGGAGGTTCATGACGTCATCGTACAGGAGAAAACAATCAAGACCATCCTCAAGAAAAAGAAATGCAAAAAAGCAAATTGTCTGTCTGAGGAAGCCTTACAAATAGCTGTGAAAAGAAGAGAAAGTGAAAGTGAAGTCGCTCAGTCGTGTCCGACTCTTAGTGACCCCATGGACTGCAGCCCACCAGGCTCTTCTGTTCATGGGATTTTCCAGGCAAGAGTACTGGAGTGGGTGAAAGCAAAGGAGAAGAGGAAAGATAATCCATTTGAATGCAGAGTGCCAAAGAATAGAAAGGAGAGATAAGAAAACCTTCCTCAATGATCAGTGTAAAGAAATAGAGGAAAACAATAGAATGGGAAAGACTAGAGATCTCTCCAAGAAAATTACAGATACCAAGGGAACATTTCATGCAAAGATAGATTCAATAAAGGACAGAAATGGTATGGACCTAACATAAGCAAAGATATTAAGAAGCAGTAGCAAGTATACACAGAATTGTACAAAAAGAAATCTTCATGACTCAGACACCCACAATGGTGTGATCACTCATACTCACCAAAAGCCAGACATCCTGAATGTGAAGTCAAGTGGGACTTAGAAAGCATCACTATGAATAAAGCTAGTGGAGGTGACGGAATTCCAGTTGAGCTATTTCAAATTCTAAATGATGATGCTGTGAAAGTGCTGCACTCAATTGGCCAGCAAATTTCAAAAGCCTGGCAGTGGCCACAGAAATGGAAAAGGTCACTTTTCACTCCAATCTCAAAGAAAACCAATGCCAAAGTATGCTCAAACTACCGCACAGTTGCACTTATCTCACGTTAAAAAAGTAATGCTCATAATTCTCCAAGCCAAACTTTAGCAGTACGTGAATGGTGAACTTCCAGATGTTCAAGCTGGTCTTAGAAAAGGCAGAGGAACCAGAGATCAAATTGACATTATACACTGGATCATTGAAAAACCAAGAGAGTTCCAGAAAAACATCTACTTCTGTTTTATTGACTATACCAAAGCCTCTGACTATGTGGATCACAGTTAACTATAGAAAATTCTGAAAGAGATGGGAATACCAGACCACCTTACCTGCCTCTTGAGAAAACTGTATGCTGGTTAGGAAGCAACAGTTAGAACTGGACATGGCACAACAGACTGGTTCCAAATAGGAAAAGGAATACGTCAAGCCTGTATATTGTCACTCTGCTTATTTAACTTATATGGAGAGTCCATCATGAGAAATGCTGGGCTGGAGGAAACACAAGCTAGAATCAAGTTTGCCAAGAGAAATATCAATAACCTCAGATATGCAGATGACACCACTCTTATGGCAGAAAATGAAGAACTAAAGAGCCTCTTGATGAAAGTGAAAGAGTGGAGTAAAAAAGTTGGCTTAAAGCTCAACATTCAGAAAACAAAGATCATGGCACTTGGTCCCATCTCTTCATGGCAAATAGATGGGGAAACAGTGGCAACAGTGTCAGACTTTATTTTTGGGGGCTCCAAAATCACTGCAGATGGTGATTGCAGCCATGAAATTAAAAGACGATTACTCTTTAGAAAGAAAGTTATGACCAACCTAGACAACATAGTAAAAAGCAAGACATTAGTTTGTCAACAAAGGTCTGTCTATTCAAGACTATGGTTTTTCCAGTAGTCATGTTTGGATGTGACAGTTGGACTATAAGGAAAGCTGAGTACAGAAGTATTGATGCTTTTGAACTGTGGTGTTGGAGAAGACTCTTTCAAGTCCCTTGGACTGCAAGGAGCTCCAAGCAGTCCATTGTAAAGGAAATCAGTCCTGGGTGTTCATTGGAAAGACTGATGTTGAATCTGAAATTCCAATACTTTGGCCACCTGATGCAAAGAGCTGACTCACTTGATAAGACCATGATGCTGGAAAGATTGACGACAGGCAAAGAATGGGATGCCAGAGGATGAGTGATTGGATAGCATCACCAACTCAATGGATGTGGATTTGGGTAGATTCTGGGAGCTGGTGATGGACAGGGAGGCCTGGCGTGCTGCCATTCAATGGGTCACAAAGAGTTGGACATGACTGAGTGACTGAACTTAACTGAACTAAATCTACCTTGATTCATGGACATAACATTCTAGGTTCCTATGCAATATTGCTATTTACGGTACTGGACTTTATTTTCGTATCATGTTGCATCCACAACTGGGTGTTGTTTTTGCTTTGGCCCCGTCTCCTCATTCTTTCTGGAGTTATTTCTCCACTCATCTCTAGTAGCATATGGGGCACCTACTGACCAAGGGAGTTCATCTTTCTGTGTCCTATCTTTTTGCCTTTGCATACTTTTTATGGGGTTCTCAAGGCAAGAATACTGAAGAGGTTTGTCATTCTCTTCTCCAGTGGACCATGTTTTGTCAGATCTCTCTGCCATGACCTGTCTGACTAGGGTGGCTCTTTACAGCATGGCTCATAGTTTCATTGAGTTAGACAAGGCTGTTGTCCATGTGATTAGATTGGTTAGTTTCCTGTGTCTGTGATTTACAGTCTATCTTCCCTCTGTTGGAGAAGGATAAGAAGCTTATGGAAGCTTCCTGTTAGGAGAGACTCAATGAGGGGGAAACTTGTTCTGGTGGGTAGGGCTATGTTAGTAAATCTTTAATCCAATTTTCTGTTGATGGCTGGGGTTGTGTTCCCTCCCTCTTATTTACCTGGTGCCAAACTATGGTGGAGGTAATGGAGATAATGGCGGCCTTATCAAAAGGGCCCATACATGCACTGCTACACTCAGTGCCCCCAGCCCTGCAGCAGGCCACCTCTGACCCACGCCTCCACTGGAGACTCCTGGACTCTTACAGGCAATTCTGGGTTAGTCTCTTGTGGGGTCACTCCTCCTTTCTCCTGGGTCCTGTTGTGCACGAGGCTGTTTTTGCCCACCAAGAGTCTGTTTTCCCAGTCCTGTGTAAGTTCTGGCCCCTCTATGGTGGGGTTAATGGTGACCTCCTCCAAGAAGGCTTATGCCATACCCAAGTCTGCTACAGATAGCCATATCCAAGTCTGCTGCACCCAGAGCCCCTGCCTCTGTGACAGTCCACTGCTTACATGTACCTCCATAGGAGACATTCAAACACAGTTCTGTCTCAGTCTCTGTGGGGTCTCTGGGTCCTGGAGCTCACAAGGTTTGTTTGAGCCCTCTGAGCATTTCTAGTGGATGGGCTCCTATCATCTTGCTGGGGCTTCTCCTTTGCTCTTGGATGTAGAGTATCTCCTTATGGTTGCTCCAGAACCACACAGCTTCCACTCCCACGCCTACCATCTTGCTGGGGCTTCTTTGCCCTTGGATGTGGGGTATGTTCTCAGAGTCACTCCTGTAATGCACAGTCACCATGTAGCTGCCGCTCCAGTGCCTATCATCTTGCTGGGGTTTCTCTGCCCTTGGACTTGGGTTCTCTCCTCACAGTAGCTCTGACTCCCATGCTGTGCAGCCGCCACTCCCAAAATTTAGAAAAAGAACTAACACCTATTCTACTCCAGCTCTTCCAGAAAACTGCAGAGGAAGATAAACTGGAAAATTCATTCTACGAGGCCACCATCACCCTAATACCAAAACCAGAGAAAGATGCCACAAAAAAAGAAAACTACAACCCATATCACTGATGGACATAGATACAAAATCCTCAACAAAATTCTAGCAAATAGAATTCAACAACATATTAAAAAGATTGTACATCATGACCAGGTGGGCTTTATCCCAGGGATGCAAGGATTCTTCAATATTCACAAATCAATCAATGTGGTACACTATTAACAAATTGAAAGATAAAAACTGTATGATTATCTCAATAGATGCAGAGAAAGTCCTTGACAAAATTCAACATCCATTTATGATTTTTAAAAAAGCCTCCAGAAAACAGGCATAGAAGGAACATACCTCAACACATTAAAAGCCATATATTATAAACAGACATCAAACATTGTCCTCAATGGGGAGCAACTGAAAGCATTTCCCCTAAAGTCAGGAACAAGACAAAGGTGTCTACTCTCACCACTACTATTCAACATAGTTTTGGAAGTTTTAGCCACTGAGCAATCAGAGAAGAAAAAGAAATAAAAGGAATCCAAATTGGAAATGTAGAAGTAAAACTCTGTTTGCAGATGACATGATCCTCTACATAGAAAACCCTAAAGACTCCACCAGAAAATTATTAGAGCTAATCAATGAAAATAGTAAACTTGCAGAATATAAAATTAACATACAGAAATCCCTTAGACTCCTATACACTTACAATGAGAAAACAGAAAGAGAAATTAAGGAAACAGTCCCATTTACCATAGCAATGAAAATAATAAAATACTAAGGAATAAATTCACCTAAAGAAACAAAAGACTTATATATAGAAAACTATAAAACACTGATGAAAGAAATCAAAGATTACATGAATAGATGGAGAAGTATACCATATTCATGGATTGGAAGAATCAATATAGTGAAAATGAGTATACTACACAAAGCAATCTATAGATTGAATGCAATCCCCATTAAGCTGCCAACTGTATTTTTCACAGAACTAGAACAAATAATTTCACAATTTATATGGAAATACAAAAAACCTCAAATAGCCAAAGCATTCTGGAGAAAGAAGAATGGAACTGGAGGAATCAACCTGCATGACTTCAGGATATACTACAAAGCACAGTCATCAAGACAGTATGGTACTGGCACAAAGATAGAAATATAGATCAATGGAACAAAATAGAAAGCCCAGAGATAAATCCATGTCCTCATGGACACCTTAACTTTGATAAAAGAGGCAAGAATACACAATGGAGAAAAGACAATCTCTTTAACAAGTGGTGCTGGGAAAACTGGGCAACCACTTGTAAAAGAATGAAACTAGAACACTTTCTAACACCATTCACAAAAATAAACTCAAAATGGATTAAAGATCTAAATGTAAGAATAGAAACTATAGAACTCCTAAAGGAAAATATAGGCAAAACACTCTCTAACATAAATCACAGCAGAATTCTCTATGACACACCTCCCAGAGTAATGGAAACAAAAGCAAAAATGAACAATGGGACCTAATTAAACTTAAAAGCTTTTGCAAAGCAAGATGAAAAAACAGCCTTCAGAATGGGAGAAAATAATAGGAAATGAAGCAACTGACAAAGAATTAATCCCCCCAAATATACAAACAGCTCCTGCAGCTCAATTCCAGAAAAATAAATGACCCAATTAAAAAATGGACCAAAAAACTAAACGGACATTTTTCCAAAGAAGCCATACAGATGGCTAACAAACATATGAAAAGATGCTCAACATCACTCATTATCAGAGAAATGCAAATCAAAACTACAATGAGGTACCATCTCACACTGGTCAGAATGGCTGCCATCAAAAAGTCTAGAGACGATAAGTGCTGGAGAGGGTGTGGAGAAAAGGGAACCCTCTTACACTGTTGTTGGGAATGCAAACTAGTACAGCCACTATGGACAACAGTGTGGTGCTTCCTTAAGAAACTGGAAATGGAACTGCTATACAGCCCAGCAGTCCTACTGCTGTGTATACACACCGAGGAAACCAAAATTGAAAGAGACACATGTCCCCCAGTGTTCATCACAGCACTGTTTACAATATCTAGGACATGGAAGCAACCTAGATGTTCATCAGCAGATGAATGGGTAAGAAAGCTGTGGTACATATACACAATGAATACTACTCAGCTATTAAAAAGAACACTTTTGAATCAGTTCTAATGAAGTGGATGAAACTGAAGCCTATTATACTGAGTGAAGTGAGTCAGAAAGAAAAACACCAATACAGTACATTAATGCATACATGTAGGATTTAGAAAGATGGTAATGATTACCCTTTATGTGAGACAGCAAAAGAGACAGATGTAGAATAAACTTTTGGACTCTGTGGGAGAAGGTGAAGGTGTGATGAATTTAGAGAATAGCATTGAATCATGCATATTCCCATATGCAAAATAGATCACCAGTCCAAGTTAAAAGATACAGATGTAGGATAAACTTTTGGACTCTGTGGGAGAAGATGAGGGTGTGATAATTTTAGAGAATAGCATTGAAACATGCATATTCCCATATGCAAAATAGATTACCAGTCCAAGTTTGATACGTGAAATAGGACACTCAAAGCCAAGGCACTCAGGCAACTCTAAGGGATGGCATGGAGAGGGAAGAGGAGAGGGGTTCAGGATGGGGGGGCACATGTACACCTATGGCTGATTCAAGTCAATGTATGGCAAAAACCACTACACTATTGTAAAGTAATTACCTTCCAATTAAGATAAATAAATTAATTCTTTAAAAAAGTCAGTGGAATAAAGGGTCCAATCAAAAGACATAGGGTGGATGAATGGGAAAATTAAACAAAAATAAAAACAGTAAGAACCATCTATATGTTGCCTTTAAAAGAATAACTTCAAGAACTAAAAACATAGACTATAAGTGAGGTGATGGAAAAAGATATTCCATGCAAATGGAAATGATAAGAAGGCAGGCACAATAATATGTATGCCATGCAAAGGAGACTTTAAAACAAAGTCTATAATAAAAGAAAATGAAGAACATTATATAATGGTGAAGGGATCAATAGAATAGACTATAACATTTATTAACATATGTGCACCAAATATCAGTTCATTTCAGTCGCTCAGTCGTGTCCAACTCTTTGAGACCCCATGAATCACAGCACGCCAGGCCTCCCTGTCATCACCAACTCCCGGAGTTCACTCAGACTCCTGTCCATCGAGTCAGTGATGCCATCCAGCCATCTCATCCTTGGTCGTCCCCTTCTCCTCCTGCCTCCAATCCCTCCCAGCATCAGAGTCTTTTCCAACGAGTCAACTCTTCGCATGAGGTGGCCAAAGTATTGGAGTTTCAGCTTTAGCATCATTCCTTCCAAAGAAATCCCAGGGCTGATCTTCAGAATGGATTGGTTGGATCTCCTTGCAGTCCAAGGGACTCTCAAGAGTCTTCTCCAACACCACAGTTCAAAAGCATCAATTCTTCAGCGCTCAGCCTTCTTCACAGTCCAACTCTCACATCCATACATGACCACTGGAAAAACCATAGCCTTGACTAGATGGACCTTTGTTGGCAAAGTAATGTCTCTGCTTTTGAATATACTATCTAGGTTGGTCATAACTTTCCTTCCAAGGAGTAAGTGTCTTTTAATTTCATAGCTGCAATCACCATCTGCAGTGATTGGAGCCCCAAAAAATAGTCTGACACTGTTTCTACTGTTTCCCCATCTATTTCCCATGAAGTGATGAGACCAGATGCCATGATCTTCGTTTTCTGAATGTTGAGCTTTAAGCCAACTTTTTCACTCTCCTCTTTCACTTTCATCAAGAAGCTTTTTAGTTCCTCTTCACTTTCTGCCATAAGGGTGGTATCATTTGCATATCTGTGGTTATTGATATTTGTCCTGGCAATCTTGATTCCAGCTTGTGCTTCTTCCAGCCCAGCATTTCTCATGATGTACTCTGCAAGGAAGTTAAATAAGCAGGGTGACAATATACAGCCTTGACATACTCCTTTTCCTATTTGGAACCAATCTGTTGTTCCATGTCCAATTCGAACTGTTGCTTCCTGACCTGCATACAGGTTTCTCAAAAGGCAAGTCAGGTGGTCTGGTATTCCCATCTCTTTCAGAATTTTCCACAGTTTATTATGATCCACACAGTCAAAGATTTGGCATAGTCAATAAAGCAGAAATAGATGTTTTTCTGAACTCTTTTGCTTTTTCCATGATCCAGCGGATGTTGGCAATTTGATCTCCGGTTCCTCTTCCTTTTCTAAAACCAGCTTGAACATCTGGTTCAAAATGGTAAAACCTCATTATCATCTGTGTATATGTACAAAATATAGGTGCACATAAATATAGAACATATATTTTAATAGACATAAAAGGAGAAATTAACAGTAATAAATGGTCAAACTACTTTATAATTGTGCTTGTTTCACATGCAAGCAAGGTAATGCTCAAAGTTCTTTAAGCAAGGCTTCAATACTACATGAACTCAGAATCTCCAGATCCACAATCTGGATTTAGAAATGGCAGAGGAACCAGAGATCAAATTGCCAACATCTGTTGGAACATAGAAAAAGCAAGAGAATTCCAGTAAAACATCTGCTTCATTGACTACACTAAAGTCTATGACTGTGTGGATCACTACAAATTGTGGAAATTTCTTCAAGAGATGGGAATACCATACAACTTTACCTGTCTTCTGAGAAACCTGTGTGCAGGTCAAGAAGCAATAGCATAAGACATGGACAATGGACTGGTTCACAATTGAGAAAGGAGTACATAAAGGCTGTATATTGTCACACCATTTATTTAATGTACATACAGAGTACATCATGCAAAATGCGGGCTGGATGAATCACAAGCTATAATCAAGATTTTTGGGAGAAATATCAAGAACCTCAGATATGCAGTTTAAAACACCCTAACAGCAGAAAGTGAAGAGGAACTAAAGAGCCTCTTGATGAAAGTGAAACGGGAGAGTGAAAAAGCTGGCTTAAAACTCAACATCAAAAACACAAGGATCATGGCATCCAGTCCCATCATTCATAACAAATAGAAGGGGGAAAAGTGGAAGAAGTGAAAATTTTTCTTTTCCTGGATTCCAAAACTACTGTGAACTGTGACCACAACCACAAACTAAAAGACACTTCCTCCTTAGAAGGAAAGCTATGACCAGCCTAGACAATGTATTATAAAGCAGAGACATCACTTTGCTGATAAGATCTATATAGTCAAAACTATGGTTTTTCCAGTAGTCATGTAAGGATATAAGAGTTGGATTGTGAAGGACTAAGCAACAAAGAGTTGATGTTTTCTAATGTTGGTGCTGGAGTTGACTCCTGAGAGTCCCTTAGACATCAAGGAGATCAAACCAGTCAATCATAAAGGAAATCAGTTCTGAATATTCATTGGAAGGATTGATGCTGAAGCATTTGGCCACCTGGTGTGAAGGTTGAATCATTGGAAAATACTCTGATACTGGGAAAGATTGAAGGCTAAAGGAGAAGGGGAAGCATTATTATAGTAATGGTGTAATAATAATAAATAGATTGTTGAAATAGAATGAAAAGTCTAGAAACCACCCCATACATATATGAGTGCTTGACTTATGATGAAAAAGTTGGCATTATAATGAATTTATAAAAGTATGTCTTTTCAAAAGGGGTTTTGAGCCAATTAGATATCCATATGGAAAAAAAAATGAATCTTGACATATAAAATCAGACCATATAAAACATTCCATACCAGATGGAATGTGAAAGAGCTGAATATAGAGGCTAAAAATTAGAGTGTTTAGAAAAAACATCAGAGGAGCACATGGAGGATGTCTTCAAGCACCTGAGTGAGGCATAAAACACTAATCATAGAAAAATCATTTGATTAACTGTACTGTTAAAACTAAGATACTTTATCAAAAACCTTAATTGATTATAAGACAAACTATAGGATGGAAGATATTTGCTACAAGTATGTATTTAAGTCAAAATTTAAAATATGTGAAGAACCTGCTTGAATCTAAGAAAAAAATTGAAAAATTCAAAAACTTGAAAAATGCCTTAAATAAGCACTTTACAAAAGCAGATATCCCAAAGGCAAATTGATATATGAAAAAATGATAACTTCATTTCTCATCTAGGAATTATAAATTAAAATTTACAGTGATATATTTCAACAAGCTAACCTAAATGGCTAAAATGAAAGAGAAAATTAATAAATAAGTGAATTTTAGGGCGTACAATAGTGGTACATTCACACTGCTTGTGTTAATTGACACAACCACTTTGCAGAAGTCTTTTATAGTATTTACTAAAGCTGAACAGACATATACAGTATAGCCAGTAATTAAGTTCCTGTAAATATGTAAATCAGAAATATTCACCAAAAGATATATACAGATACTTCCTAGCAGCAATATTGGTGTATGTCTGTGCTTAGCCATCTCTGATTCTTTGCGACACCATGGACTGTAGCCTTCCAGGCTCTTCTGTCCATGGAATTCTCCAGGCAAGAATGCTGGAGTGGGTTGCTATTCCATTCTCCAGGGGATCTTCCTGACCCAGGGACCGAATCTGGGTTTCCTGCATTGCAGGCAGATTCTTTACCATCTGAACTATAGGGAAGTCCCAGTGTAATCACCATAAAAGGAATAGAGTGAATAAATAAACTGAATGAATGAATAAACTGAATACATTCATACAATATAATTATAATTATCAACAACCAAGACACGAAAGAATATGTATTATACGGAAAAAATTTGTGTGTGTGTATTTATATATTTCAAAATCAGGGAAATTAGTATACAATATTATATATTAGAATATTTCTTTTATGTGGAAGTACTTAATTCTGGGGCTTCCTTACTGGCTCAGATGGTAAAGAATCTGCCTACAATGCAGGAGACCTAGGTTTGATCCCTGGGTCAAGAAGATCCTCTGGAGAAGGGAATGGCAACCCACTTCAGTATTTGTGCCTGGAGAATCCCATGAACAAAAGAGATAGGTGAGCTAAAGTCCATGGGTTTGCAAAGATTTGGAGATAACTGAGTGACTAACACTTTCACTTTCAGATTGTAATTCTGTAAGCCTAGAAAGATACTTCTAGAGGGTTGGAGATACTCTCTATCTTATTCTGGTGCTGGTTACACAATTGTCGAGTTTCATTGAGCTATACATGTGCAAGTTTATGTATTCTGTTTTATGACTCTTATGCTTCCCTTAAAGTATTATTTACAAAAAAAATAAAAACAAACAAACAAACAAAAACCCAGGAAAGATACTCCCTTAACATGAAACAACTCTTTAATATCGAAATAATATTGTGCTAGTAGAGGTCCCAACAGAGAAGGAGATGGCACCCCACTCCAGTACTCTTGCCTGGAAAATCCCATGGACGGAGGAGGCTGGTGGGCTGCAGTCCATGGGGTCGCACAGAGTCGGACATGACTGAGCGACTTCACTTTCACTTTTCACTTTCAGAGGTCCCGATAATGTCAGATACCCATAAAAATACCTCCTTTCACTGCTGCTGCTGCTAAGTCGCTTCAGTCGTGTCCGACTCTGTGCGACCCCATAGACGGCAGCCCATCAGGCTCCCCTGTCCCTGGGATTCTCCAGGCATAACACTGGAGTGGGTTGCCATTTCCTTCCCCAATGCATGAAAGTGAAAAGTGAAAGTGAAGTCGCTCAGTTGTGTCCGACTTTGTGCGACCCCATAGACGGCAACCCACCAGGCTCCTCTGTCCATGGGATTTTCCAGGCAAGAGTACTGGAGTGGGGTGCCATTGCCTTCTCCGCTCCTTTCGCTACTAGTGTTTAATACTTTCTGGAAATCCTGTATGTGCAGTAAGTTAAGAGAAATGAATTAGGGATATGACTAATATGAGGCAGTATTAAAATTATCACTCTTATGTAAGTAACATTTGATAATTTAAGGAAAATAAGAGAATTCACTATAATTATTACATTTAATGATAGAGATAGAAAGGTTGCCTTGTTTTAAAAAATGTATGTACATATACACCATTGCTGTTTAGTTGCATTGACCTATTTGAAAATAAGATTTTATTTGTGTATGTGTTTAACAAAACAGAAACAGATTCATGGATATAGAAAACAAACTAGTGGCTACCAGTGGAGAGAGGGAAATGCAGAGGGGCACCTCGGAGATAAAGGATTAAGAGATACAAACTACTGTTTAGAAAATAGAAAACAGGGATGTCTTGTATAGCACAGGGAATTATAGTCATTGTTTTGTAATAACTTTTAATGGAGTGTGTGTGTGTGCATGCTTAGTTCAGTCGTGTCCAACTCTTTGCAACTCCATAGACTGTAGCCCGCCATGCTCATCTGTCCATGGAATTTTATAGGTAAGAATTTGGAATGGGTTGCCATTTCCTCCTCCAGGAGATCTTCCTAACCCAAGGATTGAAACCATGTCTCCTGCTTCTCCTTCATTGGTAGGTGGATTCTTTATCACCACATCATCCCCTTTAATGGAGTATAAATTGTAAAAATACTTAACTGCTATGCTGTACATCTAAAACTAATATAAATCAACTATAGTTCAATAAAAACTTAATAGTGAAACTAAAACAGTATTAACATATGAATAGTATAATATGATATGTTATTAATAGTGTTCCATTTCACTATTAATGTCTACTGGTGTGAATAACAAATTATATCATCCTGCTAATCAGCAAGAGTAAATTTAAAATATGTACAAACAAACCTAATAAGAAATGTAAGATAAGTGCCAAGAAAACTACTAAATATAATGACTATATGGAGGCAAATACCAAGACTCAATACTAAAAATATTGCTTCTCTATATTGCACAATTTATAATATGATATAATTCCAGTCAAAATATCAATGGATGTTTTTGAACAGTTTTAAAGATGTTTCTAAAGGTCATCTTGAAAAATTAATGATTATAACATCCTACAAATTTTGAAAATAAAAGAGTAATGAGAAATGGTTTGTACTGGTTAATATTGAAATAGTATGAGAATGCCAAAGTCGTTAAAATAGTATGGGATAAGAACTGACTGATTAATTGTACCAAGTATAAAGCATAAAGAGATCCAAACACATTTATATACAGAATGTGACACAGTTCACATTAAGGAACTTACTTACAGAGAGTAATATGTATTGGGGGAAATGCTGCATTATAGATGATTAAGTAGTTAAAATAAAAAAAAGGGACGAAACGTAAAATGACTGAAGGAAAATGAAAGTGAGGGATTTAGGAAAAATATTGTATATATAAAGGAAAGATAGTAAATTCTATGGTCATATTAATATTTTGCAAAAATAACAATTGATATATTAGTATAAATTGTTTTATTATTATTAAAATAAAAAATGAGAGAATACATACAATATCTAATGTATTACTATATAAAAGGTTTTAACATTTAGTAACAAAATACATGAACACACTAATGAAAATAGCCAAAATATATTGCTATGGGCTGAATATTTGTAGCTTCACCAAATTCATATTTTCAAAGCCTCATCTCCAGCGTGAAGATATCTGGAGATGAGGCCTTTGAGAGATAACTAGGTATAAAGAGTGGAGCCTTCATGAAGGGCTTAGAGTCTTATAGAAAGGGACACAAGAACGTTTACTTCCTCCCTCTGCCAAATAAGGATGTAGTAAGAAGGCAACCTTCTGCAAACCAGAAAGAGAGTCTTTACCAATGACTCCATCATGCTGGCAACCTGATCCCAGACTTCCCAGTCTCTCGAACAGTGAGAAACAAATTTCTGTTTTTGAAGTCACCCAGTCTATGGTATTTGTTATAAAACTAAGACATAAATAAGCAGATGATTAATAGTGACATTAATTATTACTCGTTAATAATGACACAACGCCTTGTTAAATAGTTCTTTACCAAAATCAAATATATATATATATATCAAGAAAATTAGAGGCTCTAGTCAATCCATCCTTTGTAATTTAACCTTTAATGACTTAATCCATAAATTTATATAGTTGCTCTAGGACTTTTTCAGTTTTAGGAATGGATTTAAAAAAAATTTTAGCACATCAGTTACAGCATTTGGTTTTTGTAATTACCAGTAGGAGGTAGATTCTGTATTTTTGATGACTACAAAAGGGTAATAAACTCACAACCCATGATATTTAGTATGTATAGAATATTTTGTCCTTAAAAAGTATATTAATAACTATAATTTCATTTTATTCTCATGCATTTTATTGTAAACATATTTACAGATTCATACTTCTTTTCCTACTACATGATAAAACTAAAGTGAAATAGAATATTATATCTACCTCTTTATTTGTAAATGTTAGTTTGGTTTTAAAATGCGATATTTAAAAGAATATATAGATATATTAACATTACGAAATCATAGATGCAGGCAAAAATAATTATGCTTAATGGTAGTAGAAAAATTTGCCAGAATATATGAACAATCATGAACTTCATACCTTTAACAATATTGAATTGGAATGTATTAAGCAAAGAATTTCAAGAAGAGGTTGATAAACGTTAACAAATATCTCAGAATCTGCTGAATCATGTAAAGAGAAAATTACTGAGGATGTAGAAAAATTGAACAACACAGTTAATAGTGTTAATATGATTGATTTTAATAAAAACTTCACCCTCAGCATAGAGAATAAGCATTATTTTTAAGGACATATAAAACTAACTACATATTAGGTCATAGAGGTAATTTTATTAAACAGAAAATAAATATTATCATGCAGACCAAATATTTATAAAATATTATGAATATAAATGTTAATCAATGTTTGTTGAAAAGATCTGATAAATTTGGAATCTGAAGTCATACTTTAAAAAATATATACTTCAATAAAAAATATATACCTTTACATAGTTTATGACTCAAATAGGAAATCTTAATGAAAATAGAAAAATATTTAAAAATGATAATCATACTTACAGGATGAAGCTTCAATTTAGAGGGTGTACGTTGCCTTAAATCCAATTTTTAAAAAAGAATTATATATAGAATAATAAATCTTAAAACTTCTGCTTTTATTCAGGAGAACAGAAACTGAATCTCTTACCTTAAAAAGTGAATAAAATATTGAAATGATGATTTTTTAAACATTGAGCAGACAGCACAAGAGAGTAAGATCTGAGAAAAGAGCATCAAATGAGGTGAGCTGTATGATTTATTTCCAGTTTAATGACTGGAAAGAATTTCCAGAATGAGAGCAGGAAGAGAGAAATCAAAGTAAGTCCACTGGTTGACAAGACAGAATTCAGATGTCAGGAGGCCAAGGTGCTGAAATTCATAGGAAAGAGTATTGGAGTAAAGAAAATTGCACTGGGAAGGAGAGCTCCAGAGATTTGCTCAAGATTCCTCCAGAATTTTCAGCTTAATGCTGATTGGTGCAGGTGCATGATGGAATTATCAAAGGTGGGGAAAATCTTTCAGAAAGGGTCTTGGGGAACAATTCACCAGGGTCTGGAATAGTTGTTCTTATCAGTCAGAGTTCTTTTTACCCAGGCTATCTGAATTCATCTCAGTTCAGTTTAGTTCAGTCACTCAGTCGTGTCTAACTCTTTGTGACCCCATGAATCGCAGCACGCCAGGCCTCCCTGTCCATCACCAACTCCCGGAGTTCACTCAGACTCACGCCCATCGAGTCCGTGATGCCATCCAGCCATCTCATCCTCTGTTGTCCCCTTTTCCTCCTGGCCCCAATCCCTCCCAGCATCAGAGTCTCTTCCAATGAGTCAACTCTTCACATGAGGTGGCCAAAGTAGTGGAGTTTCAGCTTTAGTATCATTCCTTCCAAAGAAATCCCAGGGCTGATCTCCTTCAGAATGGACTGGTTGGATCTCCTTGCAGTCCAAGGGACTCTCAAGAATCTTCTCCAACACCACAGTTCAAAAGCACCAATTCTTCAGTGCTCAGCTTTCTTCACAGTCCAACTCTCACATCCATACATGACCACTGGAAAAACCATAGCCTTGACTAGATGGACCTTTGTTGGTAAAGTAATGTCTCTGCTTTTCAATACGCTATCTAGGTTGGTCATAACTTTTCTTCCAAGGAGTAAGCGTCTTTTAATTTCATGGCTGCAGTCACCATCTGCAGTGATTTTGGAGCCCCCTCCAAATAAAGTCTGACACTGTTTCCACTGTTTCCCTATCTATTTCCCATGAAGTAATGGGACCAGATGCCATGATCTTTGTTTTCTGAATGTTGAGCTTTAAGCCAACTTTTTCACTCTCCTCTTTCACTTTCATCAAGAGGTTTTTTAGTTCCTTTTCACTTTCTGCCATAAGGGTGGTATCATCTGCATATCTGAAGTTATTGATATTTCTCCTGGCAATCTTGATTCCAGCTTGTGCTTCTTCCAGCCCAGCATTTCTCATGATGTACTCTGCATAGAAGTTAAATAAGCAGGGTGACAACACACAGCCTTGACGTACTCCTTTTCCTATTTGAACCAGTCTGTTGTTCCATGTCCAGTTCTAACTGTTGCTTCCTGACCTGCATACAGGTTTCTCAATTCATCTGATAAATCTTAAAAACAAGACTTGAAGGGACTAGAATATTTTCAGATAACTACATAATAGAACAAAGCTTAGAAGTATTTAAAGAAAGTGTGACATTGAAAATTATCAGGCATAAAAAGAAGCAGAAAAATATAATAATGATGAAAAGAAGTAATCAATAGACATAGAACCAGAAATCGTAAACATGGAAATTTAGCAGAAAGAATATTAGATACATGTTATATAGAGCATGTTCCATGTGAAGAGGAAAGCATGAGTTTGTTCAAGAGAGACATGGAAGGTAGAAAAATGGCCAAAATCAAGCTTCTAGAGATAAAAAATATACATTAGATGAGTTTAATGACAAAATAGACATTGTAGAAGAAAAAATCAGTTATCTTAAAGACATGGCAATAGAGACTATCTAGAATGACATACAGACAGAAAACATTTTTTAAAAAGAAGCAGCTTAGCAATGAGCTGTTAGAAAACATCAAGCAGTCTAGTTTTTGTAATTGGAGTCTCAGAAAGACAATAAACAAAACTGTAAAGTCACAGGTCCAAGAAGCCCAGTGTACCACAATCAGAAGAAATCTGTGCCAAGGGCACATCACCACATGGTATCAAGAATAACAGAGCTCGTATGGATTTGATCTATAGACACTGAGAGTGTAATATTATAAAAGTAACTAAAATGAAAAAGCAACACTATAGTGATCTTTGTGGAACTTGACATGATGTATATAGTTGGAGGTAAACATACCCGAAGCAAATGGGAACTGGATTAATGTAGATAATTGAATGAAAATCAAGAACTTGCCCCCTTGATTTTGAGATATATTATAAAACTGAAGAAACATGAAAAAGGTATTTTCAGAGAATGGGAACAACCATATAGTTTTATAGGAAAACCTCAGACTGGGAAATGATACTTACAATCAACTTAATTGATAAAAGACTAGTGTTTCACTTGGAGAAGGCAATGGCACCCCACTCCATTACTCTTGCCTGGAAAATCCCATGGATGGAGGAGCCTGGTAGGCTGCAGAACATGGGGTTGCTAAGAGTTGGACACGACTGAGCAACTTCACTTTCACTTTTCATTTTCATGCATTGTAGAAGGAAATGGCAACCCACTCCAGTGTTCTTGCCTGGAGGATCCCAGAGACGGGGGAGCCTGGTGGGCTGCCGTCTGTAGTGTCTCACAGAGTGGAACACGACCGAAGTGACTTAGCAGCAGTAGCAGCAATGTTTCACTTAGATTAGAACAAAACAAAACAAAAACTCCGTAGCAAGATGGGTAAATGTCATGAACTAGAAATTCATCGCTGAATAGAAATCTAAAATGGAAGCACCTAAATGTCCACCAGCAGACAAATAGATAAGAAAGCTGTGGTACTTATACACAATGGAATATTACTCAGCCATTAAAAAGAATACATTTGAGTCAGTTCTAATGAGGTGGATGAAACTGGAGCCTATTATACAGAGTGAAGTAAGCCAGAAGAAAACAGCAATAGAGTATACTAGTGCACATACATGGAATTTAGCAAGATGGTAACAATAACCCTGTATGCGAGACAGCAAAAGAAACGCAGATGTATAGAACAGTCTTTTGGACTCTGTGGGAGAGGGAGAGAGTGGGATGATTTGGGAGAATGGCATTGAAACATGTAAATTATCATATGTGAAACGAATTGCCAGTCCATGTTTGATGCATAATACAGGGTGCTCGGGGCTGGTGCACTGGGATGACCCAGAGGGATGGGACGGGGAGGGAGGAAGGAAGGGGGTTCAGGATGGAAACACATGTACACCCATGGCAGATTCAAGTCAATGTATGGCAAAACCAATACAATATTGTAAAGTAAAATTAATTAACTAAAAATTTTTTTAAAAATAAAAATAAATTTAAAAAAGAAAATATAAAACAAAGCATTCATAATTGGGAAAATGAAAATTAAAAACAGCAATGATATATAATTTCAGGTTATCAGATGGGAAAAATCCTAGTATAACAACTGTCGGTAAGAGTATATTAAATGAGAATATTCAGGCATTTCTTCAAGTGAATTGCTTCAAGTGAATATTGGTACAAAACATTTATGGGTCAATTTTCCAGTATTGAATGAAGCTATTGCTAAATTTATCCACTGATACATATATCAGTTTTGTTTATTGTTGTATCTCCAGGACCTGCATCAATATCTCGTATATGCTAGGTTTTATCCATACCATTTCTAAAGTCTCCCTTTGCTGTGTAACTAATCATCTCCGAAATTAGGGGTTTGAGATCAGAGCATGTTGATCATGATTCTGTGGACCAGCAACTTGTGCTGTGTTGGTTCCTACCTGCTTTCTCATGATGTCGTCTGAGCTCACTGGTAGATGTAGGCCTTAACTGGGATGTGTGGGGCTTCTCTCTGTAAGCTCATTATCATCCTTGAGGAGAATATCCTGGTTCTTTTTCACAGTATGTCAGAAGTGTTTCCAGTAGCCAGAGAGGGAAACCTCCCTGTGCAAGAAGATTTTCAGCTCAGCTCAGTTCAATTGCTCAGTCATATCTGACTCTTTGCAGCCCCATATGGACTGCAGCACGCCAGGCCTCCCTGTCCATCACCAACTCTGGGGTTTGCTCCAGGAGGATTAACTTCTGGAGAATTAAGTAGATTCTAATCCTCTCCTTTTATCACATTTTAAAATCTCCCTTGATCATATTTACTATTGTGAAAAATGTAGATACGAAATTTTCTCTTACTTGCAAGCTAACATATTAGCCTGCTGTAGTTTTCTGGAAGCTGGTAGAAGAGACACATCTTTTGGTCCACAGACAAAGGATTTTGTTACTCAAAACACAGCAAGGAGCCTGAGCATCATGTTCACATCTGGTTTTTTGCCCCTCAAGTCATATGTGAGTGGCACAAAGGTGGAGGCTTCACACATAGTGGATTTTAATCACAGTCAAGGGACCCTGAGCTTATAGAACCTAAATCTTTTATTACCAGCTACAAGCAATCTGCCTTTTGCCCCAGAAGACACTGTCTTTATGATACAGGATGTTAAGAAAATTTGTCCTTAGCTGTGCAGGGAGGCATTGCCTTTATCTTTGGAGGCATTTTGCTATACAAACATCCTTGAAAAGATAGGCTGAAACAAAAGATCAATTAATGCTTTGCTTGTGAGATGTGAAGAAATGTGAGAGAGCCATAGAGAATTATCTCTAACAATGTATTATTGGCCCAAGAAGTCACACGGACAAGTCTAGAATCAACATTGGAGGACATAATACCAGGGCCTGGATACAGGAGGTGTGGTTCACTGAGAGTCATTACTATAGTGATGTATCACCTTCTTCAATCCAACAGTTCACAGCCAGGTATGATATGTTCTCACACATGTTTACAAGGAGATATGTATTACCATCTTTTCCTTTTAACCAGTATTTTCCTTTTAACAAGTAAATGTTAGATACTATTTCACACTTAATCAAAAGGGGAATGGGTGTATAAATTGTTGTATGCTCATACTAATAGATGACAAAATGGTGAAAATACTAATAATAGCTAAATTTGATTGAGTTTTAACATTGCTACCAAGACATTATTATAAATATTGTAAATACATAATGTCAAGCTTACAAAAATTCTATGGTGTATCAAAGGCAGTCATCTTGATCAAAATTGAAATCTACTGCCATTGTCATCTGAAATATGTTCTATCAAAATGGGTATTTAGAATAAAAATTCGAGTGAGAAGAGTAAATTCGATAGAGATGGAGACAGTGTGAATTGACATATGTACAACTTGACATATAAAACAATGCTGCTCATTTTATTTTTCTTTCATGACTTTGAGTGTGTTAGTTGCTTTGTCATGCCCAACTCTTTGCAACCCTGTGGACTCTAGCTTGCCAGGCAACTCTGTCCATGGGATTCTCCAGGCAAGAACACTGGAGTGGGTTGCCAGTTCCCTCTCCACAGGATAGTCCCAACCCAGGGATCAAACCCTGGTCTCCCACATTGCAGGCAGATTCGTTCCATCTGAGCCACCATGGAAGGCCCCTTTTCATGTCTTTCGTCCTCTTTATTTTATATATATCTGTCTGTCTATCTATCTAAAGTTATTTTGAATTCCATTTCTCTTCTCTTTCTAGATTCTACACCCTCCTTCCACTATTAAAAATATATATTATATTTAAAGCTGAGTTTCTAAGGCTGTAGCTAAGCCAAGATGAGTGAAGAAGAATGCTTTTCCCAGCCTGTGGGTGGTTCCTCTGCAGAGTTCCTCTGGGCTCCTAGAAGAATAACACCTACCTCTACTACTATTCTTTCTTTGGCTGTTAGATTCAACCTGAAATCTTTCAGTCTTTGAACTTTCAGATTCAACAAGTATACTCTTTCTTCTTTTCCATCAATGTTAGGAATTTTTCTTCTTTTTCATGTATGCTTCTTTATTCCTATTTGATAGGATTTTTCCAGGGAGAGATGTAAAATTATGTGCTCAGTCCATCACCCATGAGGAGACCTCCATGTTGTATCATTAATTTTATCCATTTTTACTTGTTGGCAGTGACTGCATGGGTAACTTTGCATTGTTTCCCTTGGCTTTTTATTTTCCTAACTCATTCTTAGAGGGAAGATGCATGTTCACATTGACATATAATGTCCCAGCATATTTCAGAATTTACATGATTCTACCCCAAGGTAGGGCATTGAGGGAATAGGAAAACATTTATTTCTTTCATAACTTAAACATTTATTTTTGATACAAACAGAATATTCTTTTCACCTATGTCTTTTGGCTACACTTTTAGATTTTTCCAGCCCTCTGTGAAAACCACTGAACATGTCCTCTGATATTCTTAACAGCATTTTATAACAATTTCTTACAAAAACATTATATTTAAACATATTGATATCCTACATTTCTATTGAAATTCAACAAATATTTACTGAGAGACTTGGATATTCTTGCCATAGGTAACCCAGCAACGAATAAGTTGTGCTTACCTGCCTTTGAGGAATTCACAGTCTAGTGGGAGAGAAAGACCCATAAACAATTAACCAAGCCATGGTGTGATATGTGCTAAGACAAATGTGTTTATAAAGTACTTTGAGCTCACAGATAAGGGAATGATTAATTCTGCCTTCAAGGCTGAGGGGAACCATAGAAATTTAATGACATCAGGTTGACATTTGATAGATAAGTAGGGGATTCTATAAGAGAAAAAGTGAGCAGGGATGTTCTGAGCACACACACATGGCTGAAGTATGAAAGGATATGGGTATTATCGGATACTGTTGGTGAAGTGGGAGCCATGTTAAGAGACAAATTTAGAGAATAAAAGAGAAGGATTGGAGGTGGGGTATGCTTTGGAGTCAGGCTAAGCCATTTGAACTTTAGTATGTAAACAACAGGGTTTTTCAAAGATTTAGGGTAGACTTGTGGCCAGTTTTTTTTTTTTTTTTTTTGTCTTAAGGAGTGTTTTTCATCCATCAGAATGTATGCTTTGTGAAAAAAGCAAGCTTGTTTGTTTTATTATTATATACCAATAGTTAAGGACAATCCCAGCATGTAGTAGGCAAGTGCTTAGTAATATTTACTAGATGAATGAATGACAGCTAATATGGAGGCAGATATTACAGATAAGAAGTCTGTACCATAATCCAGGGAAACGATGATAAGGGCCTTCATTAATATGCCTTGTTTCACCACAGTGGTCAACCCCCATCAAGTTAGGGTGGTGACCGTTTAAGTTATCATCCAAATCAGGAAATTTTTGACAATAAAAATTATTGTTATTATTGTTATTCTGGAGTTAACAGATGAAAACTAGATAATAGAGGGGATGTATCTCAAGCCCATACATTGTCAATACTCAGCAGTGGTATTGTAGGGAAGTCAGGGTCCCACTTAGGAACAGGCAAAGGCTGGAAAAGACCAGAACCAATGAGACAAATGTGTATGTATTTGGCCTGGTCTGCTTTGTAGTTGTTACCTACCCTTGGAGTTATTAAAGGTCTGTGAAATGGAGACTGTTGATGTCAGTTGGGGCAAATAGGTAAGAGAACAGCCAATGGGAGGACAGAATTTCCCCTGCAGGGAATCTTCTGATTGCAAGATCCATCCTGGGGCAAAACGTGAGCACTCAGGAGGAGGGCCTGACATTGAAATTGGTGGAAACCACTTACACTTTCCTGTGGTCTTTGATGGTGGGTGTTAGGGCACCAAGATGCTTGAAGCTCTGCATTAGGCTAAGGGATTAGGGTAAGGGCTTCTGCTTTGAGAAGCAGGTGAGGAGTTAAATCAGGGCTGTGAACTTTTAAGAACCTTAAGGGTAGGTGTGGGTCTCTGCACCCAGAGCATACACACAGCTAGTGGTAGATCGGAGTTATTCTTCATGATGTGTTTCTTTCATTACCTCCAAACCATTTGTCAGATTTTCTGAAAAATGACACAGTTTCTCTGCTTCCACTGCACAAATATAGGGCAAAAGCTGAGAGAGAAGATCCTGGGGTTGCAGGAGTGCTGAACCAGAAGTAGCTGCTGATGAGAAGCCCCTCTGGAGAGGAAGATGGTAACCAGCAGCAGAATGAGCAGAGGCCTGGGGTTAAGAGGAGCAGTGGAATGTGCTGGGCAGCTGCCATGGCAAGCTGCAGAGATGCCTTATTGTGGTTCATTCTCACATTCCCCAGAAACATTTTGAAAGGAAAACCTCATAAAATGGAGGACTTTGCAAAGTCCTGTAGTCTGAGGGTTCAACCATCAAAACTGAATATTTAATTTTATAGCTCCAGGCTGGTGAGGCTAAGACATCTGGGTTGAAAAAAAATTCTTTTAAAAGCATATGTCTAAGTCCCAGAAATGGAAGAGTTTTTCATTTTTTTTGCTTTATTTCTTCCTGTTGCCAAAATGGTCAACAACGTCCAAAAAGTGGTCGTACTTTTCTCACATCACCTTCCCTGTTTTTTGCTCCTTTACCCTTTTCCCATCACAATTCAACAGTCTTTTGCAGTATCCCCATTTTTTGTTTGTTTGTTTGTTTTCTTATTTGCATATAATGATATTGATGGTGGCTGTAAACAGTTGTGAAGAAAGAAAAGTCCAGGCTGAACACTGAACATACTCTGCACCTGCCTTTTATCTTCTTTCTGCCATGGCTTTTGTTGGTTCTGTGACTTTCCCAGTTTCTGTGTGGCTGTATTCTCACAGGACTTGTCTTGCTTTATCCTTTTTCTCTTGCTTGAGCCACTGTAACATTTTACAGAGCTCAGTCTCCCCTCCTTGCTCCAAGACCACATCAGCCACTTCTCAGCACACCTCAATAACTCACTCAGATATGCATCCTTGGTTTCTCCGGCCATCCTTAACATGGAGCCAAGATAAAATGTTATTATTATTTTGCCAGTAAAGAAACTGAAGTCTAGAAAGTCTTGATGAAAACCAGTCAGCCATAAATGACAGAATCACAAACATTAAATCAATTACAACAAAATCTGTGTATATGTGTTAAAAATCACCAAGGCTGGGAGTTTTCAGTGGCATCCAATTTCAGGAGTGGGTGCTTATCCAATCAACCAGTGAAAGCAGGTGAAATATGAGTCCACAGTGGCCACAGGACACCCAGGCAACTTTTGCTCTTCCAACTTTCCTGACAGCCTGGTCCCAGAGCAGCACTGTAAGCGGCCATGAAGAGCTATCATAATGGAAAGTTCTACTGCTAATTCAGCCCGCTGCCAAGTTAGAATAAACAATGTGGCTTCATAGATAGAACTGATACTATTTAAAAGCAGGAAAACTGTGAAATATATAGTGAGATTTGCACTTGTTTTAAACAGCATTCACTCAATTTGTGAGAAGTGTAAATAAGACCCTTTGGAAATGTCAGGTGCCCACATTCGTGACTCTTGTGTTTGTATAAGACAGAGCATAGAGAAACTTGGTGCTCACATTTTAGAATTTAAGAACCATAGTCATGGTCCTTTAACAACTCTGTGGCACTTTTACAGATGTCTCATTAACAATGTTTCCATATCATAAAGCCAGATGGGAGAGGTCATTTTTTATTTATCAGCCTCAAATAAAATGTTATGATCTCTGGGACGTGAAAAGGATTTTGGTGGCTCCATTTTCTTCTTCACCCCCTCATCACTACTCCTCCTCTCCCCAGCCAACTTTGTGTTATTATTCTGAATTGCTCAGTTCCCATGGGAAAGCCAGGTTAATTAACCCGGTCCTATTACTGATCCTGGTTCTATCAGTCATCCAGCTAATTTAAACCATTGATTTCCACACTTGTCTGTGCTTGTTTGAACACACTAGGTGTTCTTGTTTGAAATACAGATTCTTGGACCACACTCCAGATCTCCAAATTATAATTTCTAAGGAGTGTGGCATGGAAACTATATTTTATTAAGTTGTAATAATTCCTATGTAATGAAACTTGTGTTTGGGAACTATTGAAATATGTAACTTCCTGGTCTGATCAGTGTCTAAACTGAAGCGTGTTCCTATTGATAACTCTGTTTGTCAGCAGGTCAGAGAATACCATAGGATCATGGCAAAAGCATGAACCTCCTGCCAATGCTAGGGAGATTTCAGGCTCTTATGGGGGCCATGGGCTTCCCTAGTGGCTCAGTGGTGAAGAATCCACCTGCCAATGCAGGAGACTCAGGAGACTTGTTTTGGATCCTTGGGTCAAGGAGATCCCCTGGAGGAGGAAGTAACAACCCATTCTAGTATTCTTGCTGAGGAAAATCCCATGGACAGAGGAGCCTGGTGTGCTGCAGCTCATGAGTTTGCAAAGAGCTGGACACAACTGAGCACACCCGCATACAGGGTTATGAATGGAGATGCAGATATGAAGAGTAATAGATTTATTCTGGACTCCATTGGGGAAGTCCATTTCTTCTGGAAGCTGCTTTCACTGACCCAGTGAACACCATAAAATGCGTTCAAGACTGGCATATATTCCATGCTGGTGAAAACAATATATGATGTGTTGAGTATGCATTTGAGATAAAGTTAGAAAGTATGAGAGCACCATATTGAATACCTGCTAAACACCATGATTTTTCAATTTTGAACAAGTAATAGATATATTTGTACATATATCTATAAAATATTATTCTTTATAATGCAATAAAGTGGAATTTTCAAGCAAGGAAGGGGTATCATGAGTATTGTTTTAGAATGATTTCCAGTTAGCAGTGAGCAGGATGGGATCAATAGGAATGGGAAAAATTGGAAGTGGAGGTTCAGTTAGTAGCCAGTGTCATGGTAAAAAGGGCTTGAACTCAGCCAGCGGCCGTCAAAATATAGAATGAGGAGTAGATTTCAAAGTTGTTTTCTAGGTAGGACAGACAGAACTTTTCTAACTGACTAGATAGGGAGACTAATCAGAGAGAAGGGCGACAGAAATTCATGATGACTCAGATGTTTTAATTTGTGTGACTAGGAAAACAATTATACTCTAAACAGAGACAGAAAATATATTAAGAAGAATAAGCTGTTCCCTCCTAAACCTGAAACATATGTGGGGCATGGGGTTGAGACTGTTGGGTGCAGAGTTCAGCAAGGTGATTGGGACTGGCATTCAAGAGGAGATAGAGGACTCAGATTGGCCAGTGACAAGGGGGTGGGGGTGAGGGGTGGTGATAATTGTATAATTGGTGGGGTGGTAATTGGATCCTTGGGAGGGTGGCTAAAATGGCTTGGAGGGAGTGCACAAAATGGGAGGAAAACCAAGAGATGGAATCAGAGGCACTTGGGAAAAGAAAGAAGCATTGTCAAGGAGTCATCAAAAGAAAAAAGATTCCTTTCCTGCTAGCATGGGGGCTGGATGGCTATCATAATGCTTGACATGGGGGTTTGTACATGGTGATGTTCAAGATGGGTAGAAGAGAATAGGAGAGCTCAGATAAGGATTCCTCTGGCACTAGCCTTTAGTGAGTAGAGATGTCACAACTACTGCACTGAGCAAGGTCCAGTAAGCCAGAGAGAGGAGAGTAACCAGTTGTGTAAACCTCAGTGCCCATAGCAGATGCTAAATGCCAGACCAGAGTCAGAACCCAGGAGCCAGCAGGCTGAGCACCAACAGTGGACCTGGAATCACTGGGTTTGGAGACATCTCAGTAAACAGTGTATTCTGTGACTTTTTTTTAATACAATCAGTTACAGCATGTGGTAAGGGCAAACTAACCAAATGCAAGGGTCAAGGAATAGATGGAAACAAAAAATTGGTGGCTGTTTCAAAACCTTCCTTGCATTAATTTCTGAAGCCTTGGTACTGTGCTTGACACATAAAAGGTTCTCAGTAAACGGTCTGATGAAGGAATTAGTGAATGAATTGGAGTAGCAGGCAATTCTTGAGAGTGAAGTCCTAGGAATCTTAAAGTTAAGTGCCAGCTAAAATAATTCAATTGAGGAAGCCTGGGCATGCCAACCTTTTTGGATAAAATGTCAAGGAGAAGTGCATTCATCAGAGAAAGCTCCCAAGGTCACTCTGGCTCCACTGGATGGAATAGAACATCTCCTGTCCTGATGTCCTGGGTGGAGCAGAACACACATGGCCTCAGGAGCCTCTCCCTTCCTTACAAGATTGGTGAGCTGATAGATAAAGAATAATGAACCCTATCAGAATCCATAATTATCTCACACGATTTTAGTTTTATAAACTTGTAGTGCCATAATTTTTTGTCTTTTCTTTGAACCATTGTTTTGAAAGACTGCAGTGTGTTCTTTATTTTCCCTGCACCAGGACTGCCGTCACCCAGCATATCACATCCACTATATCTTATTAATGGCTGCCAGCTCAACAATTTGATGCTCAATCCCATATATCAACCACTGATATAATCCATTGCCATACAGTATATTTCATTTGCATTTATCTTTTCCGTATGCAGCACTCTCTTTTATCACTCTTTCAGTGGGCCCTCTTCTCCCCTCCCCACCCCTGTTTATTCTCACTGGCACACATCTATACATCCTACTTGGCTGTGTTATTAATAATCCACACAAAGACCTTTCTATCCCTTTTACCTTTTCCCTTTCAGTAACTGACAGCTTCTTAACAATTTGGCCTTTAATGCAGTAGAGTTGGGCCTGAATGAGGATGTTTCTTTGTTATTTTCACAGACATTAGCATAGCTGCCTGAGCTGGGACTCAGGCACTTTCTCCAGATATGATTATGACATCAATCCAATTTATGGCCGTTTAAAGGAATGCTGAACTGGCTGTAAATCAGCAAAAGCACATAAAATACTCATGAGAACTGCTGGAATCCATCTGCATCAGCCTCTATCACCTGTAACAGCAGCCAATCAGCAGCAAAAGGTTGGAGCTATCAGGTGGGCAGAGGGAGGCAATGGCGATGATGGGCTTGCATCAAGGAGAAAACAACTTACCTAATGACAACAGACGAAATGGGAATTTCAAGTGGGTAAGAAAAGTGTACAGGGGCAGAGAGTAGGGGCAAAAATTTAGGTTGGTACCTAATAGGTGCACATTAGGATGTTGCAAAAGAACAAAGACATATTTCATAATGGTTTACAATTTACAAGGTAACTTGGTATATAGGACTTCCTTGGTGGTCCAGTGGTTAAGACTCTGCTTACAATGCATGGGGCAGAGATTCAATTCCTGCTTGGGGAACTGAGATCCCTGGGTCAAAAAGAGAAGGAAATGGCAAACCACTCTAGTATTCTTGTCTGATAAATCCCATGGACAGAGGAGCCTGGTGGGCTGCAGTCCATCGGGTCACAAAGAGTCAGGCACGACTGGGTGACTAACACTTGGTATATAGTTTCTCATCTAAGTCTATTGATCACTGGGTTTATTTTTCTTATTTTATCTTTGAGAAAGATCTAGTCTATAATTACCAAAGGGTCAAGTTAAGTCTGTACTCTAGTTAAGCACCCCTCAAAAATGGCTTATTATTTTGTGTTGTTGCCAATTAATTAATTGAGGAAAGATATTACAGTACTTTAAATACATTTCTGGGCACTGAGTGGCATTTTTGCCACAGATGATTTATTCTTTCTTTCCTTGTAGAGATGAATAAAGCCTTGTGAGCTTTTGGCTATTCTAAGGTGTCTTCCAGTGTATTGTTGAAAAGAAAAAAAAAAATCCCTCAGTTAAAGATATTTTCTCCTTCAGCCCTTAACCTATTTGATTGCACATTTCTCTATCCAGCAATTTTGTTTTTCATGTAGCTTGTGCTGTGGTGGTACATGAGGGTAGATGGCTAATATGTTGACCTATTAATTTTATTTCTTGCTCCCTATGCTTTCCTTAGTTCCCATTTTCCATCCAAATAGGTAAGTGATATTATCTCCATTTTCTCAGAGAGTTTTGTGCAAGAGAGGATATCAGATGTAGACTGAAAAGATCTCCTAGCTTTTGTTTCATGGTGCCCAAGGCTCACAAGGGGAGAACATTTTTGAATAGAGCCCTGTGTCTCAGAGAAGCACAAAGGAGAAATGGATCAAGCCCCTGCTAATCCCCTTTTCATCTAGGAAGAGATTCTCTGTGTTGGGAGGAGAAGAAAATGGGAATGTGGGCTTACAGAGCTCCAGAGATCTAGGCCCTGCTCCTTGACAATATTTTTTGGAGATTACAAGATTCCAGGTGCTTTTATCACTTTAATTAAAAATATTTCTGTTAATCATGTCTAAAATCCTATGTATCTGTGCACATTTGCATGCTTGTGTGTGCATCTTGATCCGTTTTTTGCTTCTTGATAAACTAATGTTCAGCTTTCTCTCCAAGTGCACTGCGTGTATTTTCCTCTACCTGCCCTTTCAGGGGGTTGTATATTTCCTAATGATTTTTTACTATTTCCCTCACCTGCTTCCCTCACCCTCCATAAATTATTTCCCTTGAACAAACTTTCCCCCAACGGTGCATAAGTTGAACCTTTCAGAGGAAAGATGCTATAAAACACCTAATCGATAAATAACCTTGTTCTTTTCATAGAGTAAAAGAGTCAATCAATCTTTACTCCTCCACATAAATGTACATATCTTATCATAGCTCAAATCCCATTACAAACTATTTCCACAGGGATTTCTTTTTGGTTGCAAGAGTTTCTGTACTAAGTAAAGAGGCTACCTTATTTACCAGCATTCTCTGCCTTCTTCTCAAACTAGAAGGGGGAAGTGAATAGGAAAGTCAAAATAGACTCTACAAATTGTAGGTGATTAGTACTTGTGTAAGACGAGACCTGTATTCGGTCTCAGACATAGACAGTAATCCTTCCAGGGCACAAGAGCCTTCCTCTCAACAAGAGTTAAACACATTTAAAAAATGTAGATGAACCATGCCTGGGATTATGTAGTCATTACCCTTAATTAAATTTAATCACTCTAATTTATGAAGAGCATGGAGTCATTTGGTTCTGAATTGTAAAGACTGGTTGTTTATGTTTTGTGAATATGATGCTAATTGACATCACACTACTACTTCATTTCAGGTGTGTTTGTGTGACTTTTTCACCATCTCATTCTATTCTTAAGTGAATTCCCCTTCAATGTTATAGGCTGAAGATAACCTGAAGATTTGTTTGGGAGCCACAAGTTAGCAATCATACAGAAAGTGCACATTTCAGTAAGAAAGATTCTCTAAGACAATAGCAGTGATTAAGGCTGGAGGATGTGGGATAGGGCACAAAAGTGTGTTGTATGTGAATGGAGCTGCTTTGAGGTACAATTTCTAAACATGTGATATTTGCCTATGAATCTAGTCACCTCAGTCCCTTGTAAGCTGTTTGACTTTAGTCCAATTTAGTAACCTTTGCCTTAGGTTCTTTATATGTCTGTGCTTAGTCGCTCAGTCATGTCCTACTCTGCACCTTTATGGACTGAAGCCCTCCAGTCTCCTTTGTCCGTGGGGATTCTCTAAAAACAAATACTGGAGTGGGTTGCCATGACCTCCTCCAGGGGATCTTACCAACTAAGGGACTGAACCCAGGTCTCCTGCATTGCAAGATACTTTACTATCTGAGCCACCAGGGAAACTGATATGTAAAACAGAGATAGCAATAGCAATTATTCAAGATTGATTGAGGTATTTCATGTATAGTGCTAGGAATAGTTTGTGGCACATAGTAAAAGCTGAATTATGAGCTATTATTAGCATTTTTGTTACTATTATTATTTGGCATTTTGTTCTTGTTACCTCTCCTTACTGAAGTCAACTTAACGAAATTTTATCTTGATTTATTTGGCCCCAGGTTTTTTATATTATTTCTAAATGTTGTTACCACCATTTCCTTCTCTGACAACTTCCATAATCTACATATGTTGCAATTTAACATTTCATATGTTCTCACTCTATGCCTATACATTGAATCAATTCCATCCTAGCTCTATAAATCCTCATCACTGAACAGACCTATCAATAACATAGATTTCTACACTTTGGCCATCTGGTTTTCCATACAGTCTTTCCATCCTAACTTTTTGATTATTTATCTACTGGAATTTATAACCAATCTATTTTTTAAAAAGTATTTGAGGCAGTTAACATCAGTATCAGAAAGCTAGTAACACTTTCAAAAGGAGCTAAATTGAAATGTTAAAGGTTTAGATTGTATGCAAAATATTTTTCCTGAGAGCATGAGTTGCTGAATGATAGAGAGGGTTTCCAGATTGTTTCAACTAAGATACCAGAGCTTTGTGTGTGTGTGTTAGTCACTCAGTTGTGTCTGACTCTTCATGACCCCATGTATTTTATACCACAAATTTCCTCTGTCCATGGGATTCTCCAGGCAAGAATCCAGAAGTAGGTTGCCATGCCCTTCTCCAAGGAATCTCCCTGACCCAGGACTGAACCTGGGTCTCCTGCATTGCAGACAGACTCTACCATCTGAGCCACCTGGGAAACCCACCAGAGCTTTGCTAAGCTAAGTCACTTCAGTCGTGTCCGACTCTGTGCGACCCCATAGACGGCAGCCCACCAGGCTCCCCCGTCCCTGGGGTTCTCCAGGCAAGAACACTGGAGTGAGTTGCCATTTCCTTCTCCAATGCATGAAAGCGAAAGGTGAAAGTGAAGTCGCTCAGTCAGGTCCGACCCAGCGACCCCATGGACTGAAGCCTACCAGGCTCCTCCATCCATGGGATTTTCCAGGCAAGAGTACTGGAGTGGGGTGCCATTGCCTTCTCCACACCAGAGCTTTAGGCTCACATATTTATATCCAGGTGATATGTGAGCATAGGGTAGAAACCTCAGAAGCTAGAATGAGCAAGGACTCTTACTCATAGATCATATGATATCAAACATCCCTTTAATTGCCAGGTGTTTTATTAAAACAGAAACAACAGAATAGGATTGATCTAGATTTTGGAGGGGATGCCTGAATTCACCTTGGATTAAAAAGGCAGATATTAGAAATATTAAAATGGCATGCATTTTCATTTAATTATAATTCTAATCCCAATTGTAGATTCATGAGTTAAGATCAGTCCTCCCCAATCTTCTCTAATGAAAGAAAAAAAAATGCATATACCTACTTAAAAAATTCCTAGGCCCCATCCAAGACATTTTACATCAGAATCTTCAGAGTGCCTGGTGAAAAAAGTGTTTAACAGGCACCTATGTGATTTTTATTTTTTACCAATGTTTGGAAAAAACTAAATTGGATGATAACTTGGCAATTGACCTACCTCCTTTTTCTCTCTCTATGGATTCTCATAGAATTTTTCTTAGATTAGGAGAATCATCATGCCACGGCTAGTGGAAGACTATGAGTAAACATCATGAAAGGCCAAGTAACAATGGGGAGCATTTGGGTTCTTTGAAGCACAGAATATTTCCAAGAAAACCTGTAGAATTTGAAGTCATAAGGTATGGTTACCCCTTAGCACTGATGTTTATTATCTATGCAATTTTGTTTAGGACATTAACCTTTCATACCTCAGGTTTTTCCACCTACAAAATGGGAACAATCTTGTAATAGGTCTTAAAATTGTGAGGCCAACTGAGACAAAGAACAAAGTATTACATAAATGTCAGTTATTATTACTGTCATTCCTTTACTGGGGCTTCAGATATCCAGGGATGATTTTGCCTTTAATCTTCAATTATTTTCTTTCTTTGTTGCCATTTCAATGACATAGCTATAGGGTTTTTCATATGTGCTATACAGACTTTATTCTTTTATTCTTTCTATGTTTTTTTCTTTTCTTTTTTTTTTAATCACAGGGGAATGCTTAGAGATTCTTTACTCCATCCCAGCCTCTTCTCCGAAGCTGAAGGTTGATCTGATGCCAACTCAGCCATTTTTATCCCCCAGAGTAAAGGGGAAATGTGAAGTTGGCTGTTGGCATTGCTGCTTTCTATTACTTTTATTTTATTTTTTTAAGGCAAAGTTATTCCACAACTTGACTAGTTGGAACTGAGATAAACAAGCTTTCCAAAGTCACAGAACCTAGAATAGAACTTGGATTTCTGAGTCATCAGTGGCAGTTTAAAATTTTCCTCCATCTGCTCTAAAAGCATAAAGAGCCTAGTGCTTCTTGTGCTTCAGTCATTAGCAGAATTAGGGAGGAATACCCATCCCATCTTAAAACAGCTGCCTCCCCTATGGGTGCCTCCACCCACTTGTTTGTCCCCTGGGATGCCTTGCTCCTCTAAAATTATGGAAATCACAGCATTCTGTAGTGTAGTCACAAAGAGACTGCAAATGTTCTCCTCTTCAGGAAGTCTAAAGACCTTGAGTGGATGGAGAGGAGAATAGTTTGCCGTACGATCCAGTGCACACCATGGACAGTAACAGAAAAGGATGGGAGGACTAGGAGGAAGTACACACTTGTGTGTACCTGGATACATGTCTCAACTCCAGTGTGCTTAAGAATTACCTCAGGATCTTGTTAAAATGCAGATTCTAAAGGAGAATTTTGAAGGAGGGCCAGAAACCTATATTTCTGATAAATCTCAGAAGATGTTAAAATTGCTTCTCTGCAGACCACATTTTATGAACAAAGGTACAGTCCCAGACTTCAGGCCATGGCATGCACATTAAGTTTGAGAAGCATTGATCAGGGTAGCCATCATGGTCAACAAAAGAGTGCAAAATGCAGTACTTGGATGCAATCTCAAAAATGACAGAATGATCTGTTTGTTTCCAAGGCAAACCATTCAATATCACAGTAATCCAAGTCTATGCCCCAACCAGTAACACTGAAGAAGCTGAAGTTGAACGGTTCTGTGAAGACCTACAAGACATTTTAGAACTAACACCCCCAAAAAGATGTCCTTTTAATGATAGGGGACAGGAATGCAAAAGAAGGAAGTCAAGAAACACCTAGAGTAACAGGCAATTTGGCCTTGGAAGCAGGGCAAAGGCTAATAGAGTTTTCCCAAGAAAATGTACTGGTCATAGCAAACACCCTCTTCCAACAACACAAGAGAAGACTCTACACATGGACATCACCAGATGGTCAACACTGAAATCTGACTGATTATGTTCTTCACAGCCAAAGATGGAGAAGGTCTATACAGTCAACAAAAACAAGACCAGGAGCTGACTGTGGCTCAGATCATGAACTCTTTATTGCCAAATTCAGACTTAAATTGAAGAAAGTAGGGAAAACCACTAGACCATTCAGGTATGACTTAAATCAAATCCCTTATGATTATACAGTGGAAGTGAGAAATAGATTTAAGGGCCTAGATCTGATAGATAGAGTACCTGATGAACTATGGACTGAGGTTCGTGACATTGTACAGGAGACAGGGATCAAGACCATCTCCATGGAAAAGAAATGCAAAAAAGCAAAATGGCTGTCTGGGGAGGCCTTACAAATAGCTGTGAAAAGAAGAGAAGCGAAAAGCAAAGGGGAAAAGGAAAGATATAACTATGTGAATGCAGAGTTCCAAAGAATAGCAAGGAGAAATAAGAAGGCTTTCTTCAGTGATCAATGCAAAGAAATAGAAGAAAAGAACAGAATGGGAAACACTAGACATCTCTTCAAGAAAATTAGAGATACCAAGGGAACATTTCATGAAAAGATGGGCTCGATAAAGGACAAAAATTGTATAGACCTTGCAGAAGCAAAAGATATTAAGAAGAGGTGGAAGAATATACAGAAGAACTGTACAAAAAAGATCATCATGACCAAGATAATTACGATGGTGTGATCACTCACCTAGAGCCAGACATCCTGGAATGTGAAGTCAAGTGGGCCTTAGAAAGCATCACTATGAACAAAGCTAGTGGAGGTGATGGAATTCCAGTTGAGCTCTTTCAAATCCTGAAAGATGATGCTGTGAAAGTGCTGCTCTCAATATGCCAGCAAATGTGGAAAACTCAGCAGTGGCCATAGGACTGGAAAAGGTCAGTTTCATTCCAATCCCAAAGAAAGGCAATGTCAAAGAATGCTCCAACTATTGCACAATTGCACTCATCTCACATGCTAGTAAATGCTCAAAATTCTTCAAGCCAGGTATCAGCAATATGTGAACTGTGAACTTCCTGATGTTCAAGCTGGTTTTAGAAAAGACAGAGGAACCAGAGATCAAATTGCCAACATCCACTGGATCATGGAAAAAGCAACAGAGTTCCAGAAAAACGTGTATTTCTGCTTGATTAACTATGCCAAAGCCTTTGACTGTGTGGATCACAATAAACTGTGGAAAATTCTGAGAGAGATGGGAATACCAGACCATTTGACCTGCCTCTTGAGAAACCTGTATGCAGGTCAGGAAGCAACCGTTAGAACTGGACATGGAACAACAGACTGGTTCCAAATAGGGAAAGGAATACGCCAAGGCTGTATATTGTCACTCTGCTTATTTAACTTCTATGCAGAGTACATTATGAGGAATGCTGGGCTGGAAGAAGCACAAGCTGGAATCAAGATTGCCGGGAGAAATATCAATAACTTCAGATATGCAGATGACACCACCCTTAATGGCAGAAAGTGAAGAAGAACTAAAAAGCCTCTTGATGAAAGTAAAAGTGGAGAGTGAAAAAGCTGGCTTAATGCTCAACATTCAGAAAATGAAGATCATGGCTTCTGGTCCCATCACTGCATGGGAAATAGATGGGGAAACATTGGAAACAGTGTCAGACTTTATTTTGGGGGGCTCCAAAATCACTGCAGATGGTGATTGCAGCCATGAAATTAAAAGACACTTACTCTTTGGAAGGAAAGTTATGACCAACCTAGATAGCATATTGAAAAACAGAGAAATTACTTTGCCAACAAAGGTCCATCTAGTCAAGGCTATGGTTTTTCCTGTGGTCATGTATGGATGTGAGAGTTGGACTATGAAGAAAGCTGAGTGCTGAAGAATTGATGCTTTTGAACTGTGGTGTTGGAGAAGACTCTTGAGAGTCCCTTGTACTGCAAGGAGATCCAACAGTCCATTCTAAAGAAGATCAATCCTGGGATTTCTTTGGAAGGAGTAATGCTAAAGCTGAAACTCCAGTATTTTGGCCACCTCATATGAAGTGTTGACACATTGGAAAAGATCCTGATGCTAGGAGAAATTGGGGGCAGGAGGAGAAGGGGATGACAGAGAATGAGATGGCTGGATGGCATCACTGATTCGATGGACGTGAGTCTGAATAAACTCTGGGAGCTGGTGATGGACAGGGAGGCCTAGCGTGCTGCGATTCATGGGGTTGCAAAGAGTCGGACAGGACTGAGCAACTGAACTCAACTGAACTGATCTAAAGTGATTCTCGAACTTAGGCTATACATTGCAATCACCTGGAGAATTTTACAAACTATGGATCCACACCTGGACATTCTGATTCAATTGTTTTGGAGTGCAGCCTGGGCATCTAATATCCTGGTGGCTCAAATACATGGCCTGGACTGAGAACTCCAGGCTTATGTCTAGCCTCTGGACTGAGTTTCTCAGTGTGTGGTTCCTGGGCCCACAACAGTAACATCACCTGGAAGTTGTTAGAAATGCAAATTCTCAAGCCCCTCCCCATACCTCTGGGAATCAGAAACTCTGAGGGTGGAGTCCAGGAATCTTGTGTTAATGAGCTCTTCAGGTGATTGAGATGCAGGATAAACAGGGTTATTTTAGGGGGTTTATTAAAACAGATGGCTGGCCATTTTTCCAAGTCCTCAATCTAGCAGGTCTTCTCTGTGACAAGAGACCTTACTTTGAGGCACCAGGTCTAGATACAGGAGATCATGGAAAAAAGAAGAGTGATCATAGCTTTAAAAAAGTCTTGGAATGAACATAACTGGAAAAGAAGAGAGAGTGAGTTTAAAACATACAACTAGAAGGTAAGAGCCATTTTATGGTAAAAGCTAGAAATGCTTTCAATTACTTTTAAATCGGTTTAACATCTTTTTAGAAGGCAACTGTGTGAGGTCACAATTCGTGCTTTTCTTATTATCTGCTGAGTAAATGAAAGGACAAGTTTCAGTTCAGTTCAGTCGCGCAGTCGTGTCTGACTCTTTGCGACCCCATGAATCGCAGCACGCCAGGCCTCCCTGTCCATCACCAACTCCCGGAGTTCACTCAGACTCACGTCCATTGAGTCCGTGATGTCATCCAGCCATCTCATCCTTGGTCGTCCCCTTCTCCTCCTGCCCCCAATCCCTCCCAGCATCAGGGTCTTTTCCAATGAGTCAACTCTTCGCATAAGGTGGCCAAAGTACTGGAGCTTCAGCTTTAGCATCATTCCCTCCAAAGAAATCCCAGGGCTGATCTCCTTCAGAATGGACTGGTTGGATCTCCTTGCAGTCCAAGGGACTCTCAAGAGTCTTCTCCAACACCACAGTTCAAAAGCATTAATTCTTCAGCGCTCAGCCTTCTTCACAGTCCAACTCTCACATCCATACATGATCACAGGAAAAACCATAGCCTTGACTAGATGGACTTTAGTCAGCAAAGTAATGTCTCTGCTTTTGAATATACTATCTAGGTTGGTCATAACTTTTCTTCCAAGGAGTAAGCGCCTTTTAATTTCATGGCTGCAGTTGCCATCTGCAGTGATTTTGGAGCCCAGAAAAATAAAGTCTGACACTGTTTCTATTGTTTCCCCATCTATTTGCCATGAAGTGATGGGGCCAGATGCCATGATCTTCGTTTTCTGAATGTTGAGCTTATCTCTTGCTTTTTCCATGATCCAGTGGATGTTGGCAATTTGATCTCTGGTTCCTCTGCCTTTTCTAAAACCAGCTTGAACATCAGGGAGTTCACAGTTCACGTATTGCTGAAGTCTGGCTTGGAGAATTTTGAGCATTACTTTACTAGTGTGTGAGATGAGTGCAATTGTGTGGTAGTTTGAGCATTCTTTGGCATTGCCTTTCTTTGGAATTAGAATGAAAACTGACCTTTACCAGGACAAGTTTAGTGACTTAAATTCAGGAACACAAATCTATTTATATATAACCCTCATAGTCATTCATTTCCTCAAATTTATTGAGTTCTCATTGTATCAGGCACTATGGCAGATGCTGGAGAAAGTGGGATGCATAATCACAGTCCTTGTTCTTAGAGAACTTAAAATTCCTGTGACCTTTTTTCACTTACATTTGCATTTATTTTTCCATCTTTTTTGACTTATTTTTTGAGTATTCAGTTCAGTTCAGTTCAGTCACTCAGTCGTGTCTGACTCTTTGTGACCCCATGAATCGCAGCACGCCAGGCCTCCCTGTCCATCACCACCTCCCGAAGTTCACTCAGACTCACATCCATCGAGTCTTACTATGCATCAAATGCCTTATGGGCTGCACCATGAAGGTTAGCAAAAAAAATTATTTGATCCTATGTTGGGGAGGAATACAGTCCAATGGGGGAGAGCAAACAAATAAGTACATAAATCAATATATAATTTCAAATTAGGCTGAGTGCTCTGAGGAAATGCATGGAAGGTGATTATTGCAATTACAGAGGAGGACACAACTTCAGTGGGCAGAGCCCCATGGAAAGGGCAACCCGTTACCCAAAGAGAAGGAGCCTAAGTAAAGTAGTGGTTCAGAGTCTGGCTTTTGGAACCTACTGGCCTGATCTTGGCTAGAAAATTTAGTAGTTCTATAACCTGGAGCAAGTTACTTTAATTTTCTGAACCTCGGTTTTCTTGTCTATAAGATTTGGTTGGTAACAGCACTCATCTCATAGGGTTCTCATGAGGAGTAAATGAGATAAACTATGTAAAGTCTTTAGTCTGATGTCCGGCATGTTTTATGTACGTGTCATCTCCCCAGAAAACCTCCATGAAGTACATAGTATTTTGGTCTTGGTAATGGGAGTTCCCTGGTAGCTCAGATGGTATAGCGTCTGTCTACAATGTGGGAGACCTGGGTTCAATCCCTGGGTCAGGAAGATCCCCTGGAGAAGGAAATGGCAATCCACTCCAGTACCATTGCCTGGAAAATCCCATGGATATAGAGGAGCCTGGTAGGCTACAGTCCATGGGTCGCAAAGAGTCAGACACAACTGAGCGACTTCACTTTCACTTAATGGGAGTTCAAGAGGTTAAGTAACTCGACTAAGTCACTAGGCAGAAACAGTGAGATACAAAGGCAGTTCTATCTGGTGTAAAAGCCCATGTCCCCCCTCCAGTCCCATTCCCCTTCTTTTTTATGTGACTCTTTTTCTATTAAGCTTCATCTTTCATCTCGACTTTACTCTTTTCTTAAGCAGTACATATTGGGCTTCCCTGGTGGCTCACTTGGTAAAGAATCCACCAGCCAATGTGGGAGATGCAGGTTCAATCCTGGGTTGGGAAGATCCCCTGGAGAAGGAAATAGCAACCCACTCCAGTATTCTCACCTGGAAAATTCCATGGAGAGAGGAAACTGGTGGCCTATAGTCTATGGGGTAACAAAGATTTGGACACCCTGAATGGGCACACACATGGTGTAGAATTAGGACAAATGAAAGAGAAAGGTCCTTTCTCTCGTCCCTCCTCCCTAACCCCACATTTTGGAGAAGGCAATGGCACCCCACTCCAGTACTCCTGCCTGGAAAATCCCATGGACGGAGGAGCCTGGTAGGCTGCAGTCCATGGGGTCGCTAAGACTGAGTGACTTCACTTTCACCTTTCCCTTTCATGCATTGAAGAAGGAAATGGCAACCCACTCCAGTGTTCTTGCCTGGAAAATCCCAGGGATGGGAGAGCCTGGTGGGCTGCCGTCTATGGGGTCACACAGAGTCGGACATGACTGAAGCGACTTAGCAGTGGCAGCAGCAACCCTACCTTTGATTACTTGCCCCTGTCTGGCTTGGAGCAGGAAAGGGTGGGTTTTGGAGTAAGTATTACTTTTCCCACATAAGCCTTAGGAGAACTTTTCTCTATATCACGTTAAAATCTATAGTTCCAAGTATTTTGCTAATTAGGGTCAGTTTAAATTTTCACATACTTGTCTTTTCCCATATGAAGTAAAATGTAGAACTAAGGCATTTGTGAAACTGCAGAATAGAAAATGGACTTATCAAATTGTCTGGCTGCTGCAAGACTTCAAGATTGGCAATTGGGAATGGGTGGTGCAGGAAGGAGAGTGGCAGTTAGTACTCGACTGATTGATTTATTATTTGACTTTTAATTTCTGTTGTGTAGAAAGAAGATAGTACACCACAATGTAGTCATAATTTAATATGCTTTTCATGCTCATGAAATAATGATATTTACTGTTTTATCACTGTTATGTTGCAACATGCTTTCTGAGGAGCTCCACCATTTATAAAACATTGCATGCCTATGAGAGTAGGTGGCATCTTTTTTAGAAGTGGCACATCCTGGTTGCTATCCCTGCTTCAGCGATGTCAAGTAGAAAGATTGTGGAGACCCACACCATGATTTGCTCTGCCCGTATTTTGGCTGGGAGAGATTGACTCTACCACCTCTATTTCATCAGAAAATCAGTTTATGATATTTGTGTATGTTTGTGAATCTATTTTCAAACACTCAGAGTACTGAATTAAGGAAATAGCTTTTCACTCACTGTATTTACCTCTTCAGGCCTCAGTTTTACCTTTCTTGGCCTCAGCTGCCAAGTTGGTCCACTGTCTGCCAGTTCTAACATTATGGCTCTCAGGTTAAAGATTGCCAAAATGATTACCAGTCCTTCATTTCTACTGTGTTTTCCAGATACGGTTGTTGATGACTGATTTCTGAGCATTGATGTCAATGAAAAGTTATGACTTTAGCCAGGTGGAAATGATGCATTGGTGCATGACATTAATGTTCTCAATTTCTCTTTACTTACTGGACTATGAAATTCATGAGCAACTAAAGCACTTTGAAATTTTTAAGACTTTTTTTTAAAAAGAGAAAAGTTATATTATTCTTTTAAAATAAATGTGAAAACAGCAACTATGTGGTAATATTGGACTGCCTAGGTTATTTCATTTAATCTGGTATTAATCTCATGAATTGGTCCCCTCATCCTTAGTTTATCTATAAAATGAAGATGCTATGATACCAAGGTGACTCAGCCTAACACAGGGACTCAAGACGCCTGAGTTCAAAACCTGACTTCACTGCTTAAAGTAGTTAGGCATCGTGAATGTGTTAATAAACATTGTAGTCTAAGTTTTTCTTATATGTACTGGAGTGAATATAAGATACAACCTAACTCCATAGGTTTGTTCTGGGGATTCAATGAGATAATGAATGTAAAACTTATTATACACCAGACACCAGCCTATTAATAAGAAATCAGTAAATGTTGTGTATTATCATTGCCCAGGATTGTAGAACTAGTATATAATGAAACTTAAAGTTGAAATCGGTATTCTTTGTCTCAAAAGTCCATACTCTTACCAGTGTACTGAAGGGGATCAGAATATGCCTCCCCCAATTATGCCTTTTTTGCATATGGATTATTTTGAACTGAAAGTAACTGAGAAAGAACAGATGCAGAGAAATACTCTACTTGTCCCCTTTCTGTTAAAAGTGGGGTATACATTCCCCTTTGTGAACATGACTCTCTTCCTTTTCCTGTACCCTGAAGAGAAGAGAACTCTTATCATTGGAGATGACAGCAACTTAAATCCTCATAAACAAACCTACTAACATAACCCTGTCTTCCATTAGTTTCCTTTATATATTAATTTCCCACAATTTAAAAACCATAGAAGTCCAACTCCCTTTCCTTTGTCTTATGGAGATAAATCCACAATTTATCACTATTTGTTAAAATGATACATAAGCTTTCAGGCCTAAATGCTTTGGGGGGATTTTCACTTCATGTTCTGTGAAGCCTCTCCCCCATGCCATCTGAAAAGATTAACATTTAAAAAGTTATATATGCTTTTACTCATCTTAATATGTCTTTGTCACCTGAATTTTCAAGGCTCTAGTTGCTGAATGTAACAGGGCAGAGGAAAGGATTTTTCTCTCCTCTACTTCCATCCAGAGGAGTCATCAGCCTAAAATGATTTTGAAGCAATTACATATAGTACATGTATGCATATGGTGATTTGAAACTGTTATCTTGAAGTTACTTTCTTTATCCAGTCAATTTTCTACCTAGCAGCAACATAATATTCTAAATAAATCAAATCATAACACATATTTTCCTAAACTACATTCAATGGCTTTCCATTGCCCCTAGGATAAGATCCAAATTCCTGATCCTGGCCTCTGCCCTGTGTCTGAAGACTTGCACTTTCAAATACACCCTGTTCAGCAATGCAGCTATCCCTTCAATTCCTTAAACTTGGGAATCTGTCCATGGTATCAGGGATTTTATACCTGAGGTTTCCTGTGCCTGGAAGAAGCTTTCTGCCATGTTTCTCTTGGTTCTTACTCATCTTTTAGGCCTCAGCTCACATATTCACATATTTCATCTCAAGAAAGACATTTATGCTTATACCACCCCCTTAGCCTCCCCATCTCCAATAAATATTTATAGTTTATGGCGCTTACCACAAGTACTAATTATGTTATTTATGTTTATTGGCTTAGTATCTGCCTCTCCCAATATGCTGGTAATTTTAAGAGTAGAGACTACCTCTGATTTGTGCAACACTGTGCACATTGCAGAAAGAATCTTACTTGTTTATAGGCATCCTTTCTCAGAAATTCTTTTATTCCAGTGAGTCTGAACCTCCCTGAAGGGTGTGTGTGTGTGTGTGTGTGAATATATGAGAGAAAGAGAAACTGAGAGAATTTCTATTATAGGTACTATAAGCAAAAAGAAAATTTTATGGGTAATATACTTATTGCAAAGCATTATCAGTTTTAACCTTATTTAGTTTGCTACTGCTATCACTTCAGTCGTGTCCGACTCTGTGCGACCCCATAGATGGCAGCCCACCAGGCTCTGCTGTCCCTGGGATTCTCCAGGCAAGAACACTGGAGTGGGTAGTTTTAATCATAAAAAAGTTCAGATACAGTGACTTTCTTTACCTAGAGCTATTGTGTTGAATTTGATATTTATTAACCCCATGCACATTTTAATATTGTTATCACAGGTGAATATATCGCAAACATCATTGTTTAGCTCATTTATAAACTTCAAGCAAAGGATTTACCATGCTGCAGATATCACACATTGGACTTCCAAGTGTACAGTGTGTAAAGAATCCACCTGCCAATTCAGGAGATGCAAGTTAATCCCTGGGTCAGAAAAATCTCCTGGAGGAGGAAATGGCAACCCAATCCAATATTCTTGCCTGGAAAATCCTTTGGCCAGAGGAGCCTGGTGGGCTACAGTCCATAGGGTCTCAGAGAGTTGGACACGACTGAGCAACTGAACATACATATATCATCTACAATATTCTTTACACTTTTTTGTTTTTATGTAAATAATGTTTTAAATGTTTAGCCATGTTGATATTGGTAGTTCTAGTTTATTCTTTTTCACTGATATATAGTGTAAAGTTTGAGAAATACACTGCATTTATTTATTTTCCTTCTGATGGGCATTTGGGTCATTCCCAGCGTTTCTCTTTTATTTTATTATTAGTATTATTTACTTTACAATATTGTATTGGTTTTGCCATACATCAACATGAATCCTCTGTGGGTGTACACGTGTTCCCAATCCTGAATCCCTCTCCCACCTCCCTTCCCATACCATCCCTCTGGGTCATCCCAGTGCACCAGCCCCAAGCATCCTGTATCCTGAATCGAACCTAGACTGGGGATTTATTTCTTATATGATATTATACATGTTTCAATGCCATTCTCCCAAATCATCCCACCCTCTCCCTCTCCCACAGAGTCCAAAAGACTGTTCTATACATCTGTGTCTCTTTTGCTGTCTCGCATCCAGGGTTATTGTTACCATCTTTCTAAATTCCATATATATGCATTAGTATACTGTATTGGTGATTTTCTTTCTGGCTTACTTCACTCTGTATAATCGGCTCCAGTTTCATCCACCTCATTAGAACTGATTCAAATGTATTCTTTTTACTGGCTGAGTAATACTCCATTGTGTATATGTACCACAGCTTTCTTATCCATTCATCTGCTGATGTACATCTAGGTTGCTTCCATGTCCTGGCTATTATAAACAGAGCTGCGATGAACATTGGGGTACATGTGTCTCTTTCAATTCTGGTTTCCTTAGTCATATGCCCAGCAGTGGGATTGCTGGGTCATAAATCTGTGAACATCTCTGAGTGGTCTAGACTGTGGAGCACACATGAGGAAGTGATCACTGGCTAGCTTGCTCTCTCGTCTTTTGATTCTACCTTATCTCATTTGGGTCACCTCTAACTCCCTCCTCCCTCTTCTCTTCTCCATGTAACTCTGTGAACCTCTCTGGTATCCCTCACTGTGGAGAAAATTTTCATCTTTAACCTAGATGTTTTATCAACAGTGATATGTAGAAGGAGAAGTCTTGAAAAATAAGACTGAAAACCAGAAGCAGGAGGTTTAAGTCCAAATCCTGAGAACATCAGAGAACTCCTGACTCCAGGGAACATTAATCAATAGGAGCTCATCAAACACCTCCATATCTACACTGAAACCAAGCACCACCCAAGGGCCAACAAATTCCAGAGCAAGACATACCACACAAATTCTCCAGCAACACAGGAACACAGCCCTGAGCTTCAATATACAGGCTGCCCAAAGTTACCCCAAAACCACTGACATCTCATAACTCATGACTGGACACTTCATTGCACTCCAGAGAGAAGAAATCAAGCTCCACCCACCAGAACACCAACACAAGCTTCCCTAATCAAGAAACCTTGACAAGCCACTGATACAACCCCACCCACAGCGAGGAAACTCCACAATAAAGAGAACTCCACAAACTTCCAGAATACAGAAAGACCACCCCAAACACAGCAATATAAACAAGATGAAGAGACACAGGAATATCCAGCAGGTAAAGGAACAGGATAAAAGCCAACCAAACCAAACAGAAGAGGAAGAGATAGGGAATCTACCTGATAAAGAATTCCAAATAATGATAGTGAAAATGATCCAAAATCTTGAAATCAAAATGGAATCACAGATAAATAGCCTGGAGACAAGGATTGACAAGATGCAAGAAATGTTTAACAAGGACCTAGAAGAAATAAAAAAGAGTCAGTATATAATGAATAATGTAATAAATGAGATTAAAAAAAAAAACTCTGGAGCAACAAATAGTAGAATAATGGAGGCAGAAGATAGGATTAGTGAAGTGGAAGATAGAATGGTAGAAATAAATGAATCAGAGAGGAAAAAAGGAAAATGAATTAAAAGAAATGAGGACAATCTCAGAGACCTCCAGGACAATATTAAATGCTTCAACATTTGAATCATAAGAGTCCCAGAAGCAGAAGACAAAAAAAAAAAAAAAAGACCATGAGAAAATACTTGAGGAGATAATAGTTGAAAACTTCCCTAAAACGGGGAAGGAAATAATCATCTGAGTCCAAGAAACCCAGAGAGTCCCAAACAGGGTAAACCCAAGGCAAAACATACCAAGACACATATTAATCAAATTAACAAAGATCAAACACAAAGAACAAATATTAAAGGCAGCAAGGGAAAAATAATAAATAACACACAAGGGGATTCCCATAAGGATAACAGCTGATCTTTCAATAGAAACTCTTCAGGCCAGGAGGGAATGGCAGGACATACTTAACGTGATGAAAGAAAATAACCTACAGCCCAGATTACTGTACCCAGCAAGAATCTCATTCAAATATGAAGGAGAACTCAAAAGCTTTATAGACAAGCAAAAGCTGAGAGAATTCAGCATCACCAAATCAGCTCTCCAATAATTGCTAAAAGATACTCTCTAGACAGGAAACACAAAAAGGGAGTATAAGCCTGAACCCAAAACAATAAAGTAAATGGCAACGGGATCATACTTATCAATAATTATCTTAAATGTAAATGGGTTGAATGCTCCAACCAAAAGACAAAGACTGGCTGAATGGATACAAAAACAAGATCCTATATATGTTGTCTACAAGAGACCCACCTCAAAACAAGGGACACATACAGACTGAAAGTGAAGGGCTGGAAAAAGATATTCCATGCAAATAGAGACCAAAAGAAAGCAGGAGTAGCAATACTCATATTAGATAAAATAGACTTTAAAACAAAGGCTGTGAAAAGAGACAAGGACACTACATAATGATCAAAGGATCAATCCAAGAAGAAGATTAACAATTATAAATATGTATATATGCACTCAACATAGGAGCACTGCAATATGTAAGACAAATGCTAACAAGTATGAAAGGGGAAATTAACAATAACACAATAATAGTGGGAGATTTTAATACCCCACTCACACCTATGGATAGATCAACTAAACAGAAAATTAACAAGGAAACAAAAACTTTAAATGATACAATAGACCAGTTAGACCTAATTGATATCTATAGGACATTTCACCCCAAAACAATGAATTTCACCTTTTTCTCAAGTGCACACAGAACCTCCTCCAGGATAGATCACATCCTGGGCCATAAAGCTAGCCTTGGTAAATTCAAAAAAAATTGAAATCATTCCAAGCATCTTTTCTGACCACAATGCAGTAAGATTAGATCTCAATTACAGGAGAAAAACTATTAAAAATTCCAACATATGGAGGCTGAACAATACGCTGCTGAATAACCAACAAATCACAGAAGAAATCAAAATATGCACAGAAATGAATGAAAATGAAAAGACAACAACCCAAAACCTATAGGACACTGTAAAAGCAGTGCTAAGGGGAAAGTTTATAGTAATACAGGCACACCTCAAGAAACAAGAAAAAAGTCAAATAAATACCTAACTCTACACCTAAAGCAACTAGAAAAGGAAGAAATGGAGAATCCCAGGGTTAGTAGAAGGAAAGAAATCTTAAAAATTAGGGCAGAAATAAATGCAAAAGAAACAAAAGAGACCATAGCAAATATCAACAAAGCCAAAAGCTGGTTCTTTGAAAGAATAAATAAAATTGACAAACCATTAGTCAGACTCATCAAGAAACAAAGGGAGAAATATCAAATCAATAAAATTAGAAATGAAAATGGAGCGATCATAACAGACAACACAGAAATACAAAGGATTGTGACAGACTACTATCAGAAATTATATGCCAATAAAATGGACAACGTGGAAGAAATTGACAAATTCTTAGAAAAGTACAACTTTCCAAAACTGAACCAGGAAGAAAGGACACTACATAATGATCAAAGGATCAATCCAAGAAGAAGATATAACAATTATAAATATGTATATATGCACTCAACATAGGAGCACTGCAATATGTAAGACAAATGCTAACAAGTATGAAAGGGGAAATTAACAATAACACAATAATAGTGGGAGATTTTAATACCCCACTCACACCTATGGATAGATCAACTAAACAGAAAATTAACAAGGAAACAAAAACTTTAAATGATACAATAGACCAGTTAGACCTAATTGATATCTATAGGACATTTCACCCCAAAACAATGAATTTCACCTTTTTCTCAAGTGCACACAGAACCTCCTCCAGGATGATCACATCCTGGGCCATAAAGCTAGCCTTGGTAAATTCAAAAAAAATTGAAATCATTCCAAGCATCTTTTCTGACCACAATGCAGTAAGATTAGATCTCAATTACAGGAGAAAAACTATTAAAAATTCCAACATATGGAGGCTGAACAATACGCTGCTGAATAACCAACAAATCACAGAAGAAATCAAAATATGCACAGAAATGAATGAAAATGAAAAGACAACAACCCAAAACCTATAGGACACTGTAAAAGCAGTGCTAAGGGGAAAGTTTATAGTAATACAGGCACACCTCAAGAAACAAGAAAAAAGTCAAATAAATACCTAACTCTACACCTAAAGCAACTAGAAAAGGAAGAAATGGAGAATCCCAGGGTTAGTAGAAGGAAAGAAATCTTAAAAATTAGGGCAGAAATAAATGCAAAAGAAACAAAAGAGACCATAGCAAATATCAACAAAGCCAAAAGCTGGTTCTTTGAAAGAATAAATAAAATTGACAAACCATTAGTCAGACTCATCAAGAAACAAAGGGAGAAATATCAAATCAATAAAATTAGAAATGAAAATGGAGCGATCATAACAGACAACACAGAAATACAAAGGATTGTGACAGACTACTATCAGAAATTATATGCCAATAAAATGGACAACGTGGAAGAAATTGACAAATTCTTAGAAAAGTACAACTTTCCAAAACTGAACCAGGAAGGAATAGAAAATCTTAACAGACCCATTACAAGCACGGAAATTGAAACTGTAATCAGAAATCTTCCAGCAAACAAAAGCCCAGGTCCAGATGGCTTCACAGCTGAATTCTACCAAAAATTTGGAGAAGAGCTAACACCCATCCTACTCAAACTCTTCTAGAAAATTGCAGAGGAAGGTAAACTTCAAAACTCATTCTATGAGGCTACCATCACCCTAATACCAAAATCTGACAAAGATGCCACACAAAAAACTACAGGCCAATATCACTGATGAACATAGATGCAAAAATTCTTAACAAAATTCTGGCAATCGGATCCAACAACACATTAAAAAGGTCATACACCATGACCAAGTGGGCTTTATCCCAGGGATGCAAGGATTCATCAATATCCGCAAATCAATCAATATACATCACATTAACAAATTGAAAAATAAAAGCCATATGATTATCTCAATAGATGCAGAGAGAGCCTTTGACAAATTCAACATCCAGTTATGATAAAACTCTCCAGAAAGCAGGAATAGAAGGAACATACCTCAACATAATAAAAGCTATATATGACAAACCCACAGCAAACATTATCCTTAATGGTGAAAAATTGAAAGCATTTCGCCTAAAGTCAGGAACAAGACAAGGGTGCCCACTTTCACCACTACTATTCAACATAGTTCTGGAAGTTTTGGCCACAGCAATCAGAGCAGAAAAAGAAATAAAAGGAATCCAAATTGGAAAAGAAGAAGTAAAACTCTCACTGTTTGCAGATGACATGATCCTCTACCTAGAAAACCCTAACGACTCCACCAGAAAATTACTAGAGCTAATCAATGAATACAGTAAAGTTTCAGGATATAAAATCAACACCCAGTGTTTCTCTATCAAGGGTGTAATAAATTTGTTTGTCATGTCTCCTTGTGAATATCTGCAAAGTTTCTCTAGGAAAGATTCCTCAAAGTAAAAGTACAGAGTCAAAGAACATGTTCATTTTCAAATATAGTAGATATTTTTAAAATGTTCTTCAAAATGTACCAGCTTACTCTCTGCCAATGAGACTTGTTTTTTCTCAATAGTTGTTCCAGTACTTAACATTGTCAATAGTTTGAAGATTTGCACATCTGATGGTTGTAGAATGATGTTTTATTGACTTAAAAGGATTTTTGTATTCTTGAAATATGGTAGGCTTTTAGCAAATAGTTTTGTTTTGTGGTATCACTGCTGAATATTTCATATTAAGACCAGAATTCAGTTTTTATAAACATCATGGAGATGATACGATCCCTGTGGAAGGTATCATAAGAAATGCAACATTCAAAGTAGACTTTCATTATAAGATTTGAAAATATTAATACTTTCTCTCTTCTGTTACCTCTAATAAGTGGGAGGATGCACCAGGGAATGATTCTAAAATGCTTATACTCTAATTTTTGTGTTATCTTATTATTTTTTGTTTATCTAGTTGTTGACTTTAAAACTTCAAATTCTTGATCTATTAACTTTAGATATATTCTATTATTTCCTGATATTAAAATGAAAGAATTAGAGCAATTGCCTTCCTCATTCTTTCCCTATGAGTCAATTTTTATCATTTGTTATCATATTTACATAAATAAACTTACCATTGATCATTGCTATGCCCATACACATTTCAGCTTCATCAGTTGATTTCTAAAATTTGAAACTTATCCACATAGTTCACAATATTATATTCGTGTATACATACCATTCCCTGTAAAACTAAGAAGTGTATTTAACTCAAAGAATGAATTGATTGCTCCTGGTGTCATTTAAACTCTGTAGCAGAGAAATTTTCTCATCATCTCATTTTAGTGAATTACTTTTTCAATGCTTTTAAGCTTTTCCCTTTCTTCTGAGTTATACTTGAGCATATATCCTAGGTAATTCTTTTTCTTAGTTCCTTTTTGTTCATCTTGCTGGAGTACCTTCTTGAGTAATTTCTTTTATTCATAAAGAGTATGTTGTAAACTTTCAGAATTTTTATCTGTCGCCCAGTATCTTCATTTCTCTCTTGTATTTGATTGTTATTTTTCTGAATATAAACCTTTGGTTTAGAATCTTTCCTCCCTGAGAAGGTTGAGGATAGCACTGCACTATTCTCTGCCCTCTATGTCATTGAATATATAAAATGATCGCTGCTGCTGTTGCTGCTGCTAAGTCGCTTCAGTCGTGTCCGACTCTGTGCGACCCCAGAGAGGGCAGCCCACCAGGCTCCCCCGACTCTGGGATTCTCCAGGCAAGAACACTGGACTGGGTTGCCATTTCTTTCTCCAATGCATGAAAGTGAAAAGTGAAAGTGAAGTCGCTCAATCGTGTCCGACTCTAGCGACCCCATGGACTGCAGCTACCAGGCTCCTCTGTCCATGGGATTTTCCAGGCAAGAGTACTGGAGTGGGTTGCCATTTGCAATTTTAGATGTATTTTTATTTGTTCCTCATGTACTTGTCCCTTAAATCTAATAGATTATGAGGGAATTATCTTTTATTCTTGTTTATGTTGGCTCCCACATTGTCAATATTTCTACATGATTGATATTTCATTAGGTCATCATTTACTATCAAGCTTTTTTACCAAAATCTAAAATAAGAGCTATATACATGTACATGTTATTCAGTATACATGTACACATTATTGTATTATCTATCTATACCATTCAGATCTCTCTCATCTATCCCATTTCTCTTTTCAAAGATGAAATTCATAGAGCACTAATTTGATAGAATTACTCACTGAAGGGCTAAACCTGCAGACTGAAAAACAATATATTTTATCAGTGGTGTTATTTTGAACTGGTTTTCACATCACTTAAGTATACTTTCATATTTTTCAGTTAATTTCTTTTTGCTAAGTGTCATTTTAAAAACTATCTGTGTCAATAAATCAGTCAAGCTGGGTGCAGTTTATTAATTTTCTGACTCGTTGAATTTTTACTTCTTTTTCATTAGTAATGTTTTAACCTGTAAGGACAGTTTCTTTCTGAATATGTTTACATAGCAGTATGCTGCTGCTGCTGCTAAGTCGCTTCAGTCGTGTCCGACTCTGTGCAACCCTATAGATGGCAGCCCACCAGGCACCTCCATCACTGGGATTCTCCAGGCAAGAATACTGGAGTGGGTTGCCATTTCCTTCTCCATCATAGCAGTATATTCTTGTTTTATTCAGAGGCTACAATTGCCTTTGTTTCCATTCTTTCAAAGTGAGATATAGTTCACATAATACAAAATTCACCATTTTAAAGTGTACAATTCAGAGTTTTTTCTGGTATATTCACTATGTTGTGTCATTATCGCATTATGTAATTCTAGGACATTTCCATTACCCAAAAAGAAACCCTCTGCTTATTAGCATCAGTCCCAATACCTATTTCTTCAGCTCCTGAAAATTAGTAATCTACTTTTGGTCTTTGTGAGTTTACTTAATTCAGGCATTTCATATAAATAGAATATGTGGCCTTTTGGGTCAGATTTTGTATCACGTAACAGCCCTACTTTCCTTTTTATAGCTGAAAAATACTCCATTGTATGGATATACCACATTTTGTTGATCCATTCATTATATATGTTGGTAGACATTTGGGTTTATAATTTTGAGCTGTTGTGTATAAGGTACTATGATCATGTGTACAAATTTCCGTGTGAACATACATTTTCATTTCTCTTGCCTATATGTTTAGGAGTGGAATTGCTGCTTCATGTAATTAACTTTAGTTCTGTTTAGCTTTTTGATGAACTGTTGAACTGTTTTCCACAGTGACATTACCATTTCACATCCCCACCAGCAAAGTATGAATGATTGAGTTTCTCTGCATCCTCCTCACCACATGATTTTCTGGTTTGTTTATTTTAATTCCAACCATCTTAGTGGATCTCATGTAGTGTTTCATTGTGGTTTGGATTTGCATTTCCCTAATGATGAATGATGTTGAACATCTTTTTCTGTGTTCAGTAGTCTTTTTTTTTTTTTTGTATCTTCTTTGGAAAAATGTCCATTTACATCTCTTGCCCATTTTTAACTATTTGTCTTTTTGCCATTGAGTTGTAAGTGTTGTTTATATTCTGAATACTAGACACTTATCCAATATACGCTTGAAATTTTGTGGGTTGTCTTTTCAGTCTCTTCATAGTGTCCTTAGATGCAGAAGTTTTAAATTTTGTTAAAGTTCTGTTTATCTATTTTATCCTTGGATACTTGTGCTTTTGATGTCATATCTAACAAACTGATCTAATCGAAGGTCATATAAAGTTACACCTGTTTGCCTCTAAGAGTTATGTAGTTTTAGCTCTTAAATTTAAGTCTTTGATTTATTTGAGTTAATTTTGTTGTACGGCATCGGGTATAGACTCAGAGTCATTATTTACTTGTGGACATCTAGTTTTTCTAGCTTCTATTATTGCAAGGACTATTCTTTCTCCATTCAATTTTCTTGGTATCCTTTTGAAAATGAATTGACCATGAATATATGGGTTTGTTTCTGGGCTCTCAATTTTATTCCATTAATCTATAAGTATATTCTGGGCCATTATATACTCTCTTGGTTACTATAGTTTTGTAGCAAATTTTTAACTTGGGAAGTCCTCCAACTTGTTCCTTTACTTTCAAGATATTTCATTCCCACCAACAGTGTAGGAGAGTTCCTCTCTCTCCACACTCTCTCCAGCATTTATTTTTTGTGAATTTTTAATGATGGCCATTTTGACAACAGACAACACTGTTAATCCGTTATGCTTCAATATAAAATAAAATAAAAATTTTAAAAAATAAAATAAGGGGAAAATATTGTTTTCTTTATTCCTAATTTCCCTAAGAACTTGAGAATTAGTTTGTCCATTCACTGTTGCTTCTTGAATTTCTCTGAAGGATGAGACTAATTTAAAATATTATTTTATAATACATTTTTGTTACTAAGTTATCTTTCTATTTCATATGGTTCTGCTCATCAATGCTATTTTCTCAACTGTTCAATTTTCTGTTCATAATAAGTGGTTGTGTGTATATATATATATACACACACATATATACTTGTATGTGTGTATATATATATATACAGGCTTCCCTGGTGGCTCAGAGGTTAAAGCGTCTGCCTCCAATGCGGGAGACCCGGGTTCGATCCCTGGGTCGGGAAGATCCTCTGGAGAAGGAAATGGCAATCCACTCCAGTATTCTTGCCTGGAGAATCCCATGGACTGAGAAGCCTAGTAGGTTGCAGTCCATGGGGTCGCAAAGAGTCGGACACGAATGAGCGACTTCACCATCACCATATATATATATACACATACATACTTGTGTGTATATATATATATACTTGTGTGTGTGTGTGTGTGTGTATCTGTTAAGTAGTGAATGAATAAATCACTAACTTGATAAGAATGAATTATTGAATTGGTTTTCTTTGTTCTGAGCTAGATCAAAATCACCACTCCAGATTTATTCCTCACTGAAATGCCAGTAGTGACTCTAATCAATGTACAGTCTGCACAACTCATGATTTATGTACTCAGTTTCAGGCATAAGTATTATGAGTGCTCTTAAGTCATTTCATTCTGGTTATTCTTTTGGTTGGAGATCAAGTCTTTCATGTATCTGTTTCTTTCTATTTCTTTATTTCTCAGCTTCTCCTTCCCTCCTCTACTTTTCATTGCCACAGTGGTGCTCACTAATTTATACTCATTAACGCTAACATTGACTAGCTGGACAGAAAGTACAGGCATTGGGTACACAACAGCTTTGCTACATTTTTACAGTTTGACTTAAGTTCATACAGTTGTATGGTAATCTTTCCCTTGTTATGTGACTTAGCTAATAGAAATCTCATCATAATTGAAGAATTTATAACTGATAAATTGAGCTCATATAAGAAGACTCTTCTTGAGAGAAAAATCAGTAGAAAGATTATAATCTAAGTACACTTTAATCAATGGAAAGGCATTTGTGTGTGTGTTCATTCTGGAACAGCCTTCCTCTACTAGGGGGAGTCCTATGAGAATTCTGGCTCCTATTATGGAATACACAGGTGGAGGGACACCTAAGATGCAGATCACCCTAAGATTCACCCTAAACTTGGCCAGTTAGATGGTGCTTCCAAAACTTTGAATCTTGAACTGAGAGATAGGAAAAGATAAGCCCAGGGGTTAAGGGTAGAGGCGGCCACGGAATCATGAGCGATACGTCCCAGCAGTGAGTGTTCGTGGGCAGTGGTATCCAGGATACTTTTGCTATGGTAGGATCTTGGTTGCTTTTTACTTCTCCTTACTCTGTGTTCTTTTTCTGGACTTGGCTCTCATGATTTTGCGAGCTACCTAATATCCTTCAAATAAATTATCTTCTAATCTAACCGATATAGTTTGGTTTCTGTGGCTTGCCACAGCTGCCGATACAAAAAAAAAATCAATATAGTTCTCTAAGTCAAGGACTTTAAATATCTTAAATTATGAATATGTGTAAGTGCTCTTAATTTCCATTTGTGATCCCTTGTATCATGCATACATTTCTGGATTGCATACTCTAGATTTGATTCACATTTATTTAATTCATATATATTTTTAATACGTTAAGCAAGACCTTATTCCTTCATCTGGTTCTCCAACCAGATATTCACTGGTCACCTGATTGTGTGACTTGGGATTCTTCACTCTTAAATCTTTCTTATTAGTAAGCATCTACTTATCATAGTTCTTACACATTCTTCAATTCTCTCCCTCCTTACACACCAGAGTATCGCTCTGAGACAGAGATTTGCTTTCTTCTTTCCCCCTTATTTTTCCTATGATGTTCCTCCAATACAGTTTCTTCTGCCACCTATTTATTTCCTTTTTCTATACTCATTCCCCAATTTTCTATTTTCACAATTCTCCCTGATAGACCCAACTCAAAACTTATACCATTTGTAAATTCTAGGATGCACAGCAATTCCTATTGTAATTGTTGTTACAATTACAGTTATAGTATTCCCCAGTATGGTAGTGTAAGACACTAAAATTTACTGGATGTGATGATTAGTTTCTAGTTCTGGCCCCAGAAGCCTCACGCTAGGAGTTGCATACAACGTCCCATATTTTGCAGAGGTGTTCAGCGCATTGCTTCTATCATAGAAGCATCCTGGGAAGCTTCTTTAGTCCCGTGGAGGAGAGCCTTGCTCTTTTCCACACATGGCTGCTGCTGCTCCATGTTCCAGGAATGGGAATGCACTCTGTGTTTGCAAATAGCCACAGCCAGCTGCGGTTGAGTGGCATCACTCCTGTTCAGGCAGGACATGAACTCTCTAGCTTGCCTAGTCTCTCCCACCTCCTCCTGTCTCCCAAGGAAGCCAGAGGTCAGCTAGAATTTATCCCACAAGGTCAGCATGGCTCATTTCCATGGTCTGCCTCCTCCACAAAGGCTTTGCATTTGTGAACTCTGGTCCTGACGGTCAGTACGAAAAAGCCTATTTATCATCCAAGTGGCTGAGATTTACTTAGCACTTCTCTTTTGTCTGGAAGCACAAGGCTGGTTACTGCTTCTCTATCCCCTGTCAGTAAGAATAGTCCAGATCTTAGGAACAAAAAAGCTTGACTTCTCTTTTGTAGAAAAAAAAAAATTCTTCCATGTATGTTTGTTTTTCCTCCTTATATTAAAAAACAGAGGACAAGGTAGTTTCTCAATAGGCTCTCCAACTCTCTTAATTTCACAGGAAGTTTTCCTGTCATCCACACAAGCCACATTTCATTTGAGTGTAGCTCATGCTTGTAGAGGGTTTACTGAACCACATATACTTCCTGGCTATGGTTTTCACTGGTCACTGGATGATTATAAATAAGAGCAATTGTTCAGAGCACAGAAAATAGAATTGTAAGAAGAATTCGGCCTGCTGACTAGATGCCAGATTGGACACTGTGTAACTACAAAGCCCTATGGGAGGGAAGCCAGCCCGGCGTTGGTGATCAGACGTAGCTGCTGTTAAGTTTGTTTTACTTCAGATAGGGAACGTGGAGTGACAAGGAATTGAAAGGTCTCTCAAGATCCCCTTATGGTACATAGGCAGCCAATTTGGGCTTCCTGAGGAAAAGCCTCTCCCTCTACTTTCTCCAGACTCTTGACATTAACCTACTGTTTGGGGCCTGCTGGTTACCACTGGAAATAGTAGTTTATCTGTTTCCCTGGGGGCTTTGGCTGCAAGCGGCAAGGGTCCAGAGGCTGAGGTAGTGTTTTTGTTGTGTGCCCATAAGTATAACTAGGACCAGAGCTAATGAGAAGATTCTTGTGTTAGTTCCAAGGAGCACTTGTCAATTATAAAGAAGAGAGCAAGTGTAATTTCCTTTCTAGTCCTCAACTGCCCTTTTCTGGAAGCTAAGTAGTGTGGTGAATTATTCATTATTATAATGCTTCAGACCTTCACAGGCCCTTTCTTTGAAGGTCTTCACACAATTTCTGAGAAGTATCACAGCATTTGTATGCTTAAATTTTACAAGCTGAGTAGGGTCCTGTATAGGTCCCTGGTAGCTAGGTGGTAAAGCATCTGCCTGCAATGCAGGAGAACCCAGTGTGATTCCTAGGTCTGAAAGATCCCCTGGAGAAGGGAAAGACTACCCACTCTGGTATTCTTGGCTTTTTCTGGTGGCTCAGTAGGTCCAAGACTGAGAATACACCTCCAATGCAGGAGATCTGGGTTCAATCCCTGTGTTGGGAAGATCCCCTGGAGGAGGGCATGGCAACACACTCCAGTATTCTTGCCTAGAGAATCCCCATGGATGGAGGAGCCTGGTGGACTGTAGCTCATGAGGTCACGAAGAGACGTGACTGAGCAACTAGGCACAATACACAACACAGGGGCCTGTATATCAGGAAACAGATGCATGGATCTGGGAAGTTCCTCCAGTCAAATTAGTGGAGGGAACAAAATCTGGGCAATGCTCTTTTTGTAGATGATTGTGGTTCTGAAGTCCTCTCCTTTGCCCTTTGTGTTTCATTCTAGAATAAAACCTAGATGTCAGAGCGACCTTGAGAAGAATTCTTTTGGAATTACCACAGAATTTCAAGGCCAGTTACCAATCAGGAATCTCCAAGTTTTTATTATGACTAATTCTAGTCATGGTCCAGTTGGATTAGTTATTTCCATATTATTGCTGTGTCATTGAAAATTCTAACACATCAGTGCTTACTGAAGCAAATTTTATACTTACTTACCATTCTGTGGATCAGCTGGAGCAGCTTTGTCTCTTTTCCTTCTATCTGCCTACATGCTATCACTGGAGGTGAAAAGCATGAAATCTAGAGTCACGCACTGAATAGAAATACTGGAATACTGCTCCTTCTTGGCACTGGGGATCCTCTATACCAGCTTGTGCTACCTAGCTTTCATATCTATCATTACATGAAGAAAAACAAACTTCTGCCTGTGGTTTAGCCCCTGTGGTTGGATTTGTTACCAAATGCATCCCCATGCTAAGAAAGTGCTGGAAGGCCATAAGAGATCACCTAATCAACTCCTTCTTTACTTTTCAGGACTGTTGTTTCCTTCACTGTAAATAAAATGTTCAGGCAGCTGGAGGTTTCCACAGTCCTTTCATCACTTTGATCCTAGGATTGAGAGCATGGAACTGTGGGTGAATTAACCTAAAAAAACAAATCCAGTGGACAGGATTCACAACACAGCTACCTTCTGCTCCAAAGCCTTGAATTCACAGCATGTTTCTGTCCCTGTAAATATGACCTTTACCATGCTGTGCACCTCTAATTTCATAGGCCAGGATCAATTGACCTCCAACTGTGTTGACACTCCCTGTGCGCCATAAAAATAACCAAACCTGGATTGCTGCACTGTGGACAGGCTTGCCAAGAGACAGGCTTGGGAATTTGAAGACTCTTATGTATGCTAATAACCATAAACAGTAGTAGTTCAGGGTAGGAAGAAATCTCCCTCCATTTCTGGGGTGCATGGGTTGAGGGAGGCAGCAGCTTACAAACCAACTGTCCACACCCTCCTCAAATGCTCTTTGTAACCACAAGTGGGTTTGTCTTGCCAGGAGCACAACACAGGACAAGCATTCTGAGATCAATGAGACCTGTATGGTGTGAGGGCTGGAAATTAATTGTTTGGCTGGAGCTTAAGAGACCCTGTGCAGGCATTTTATATCCTTATACTTAGGTCTTAAAGAGCCTCTGCATGGGGTTTGAAGAAGTAAGCTATCATTTCAGCCTTGGGAACACTTCATGAGATACTTGTTTGTGTTTCCAGCTACTTTGAGGAGCCCAATGCCTTGACCTATACTACACACACACACACACACACACACACGATCATTCATCATACCAATTGCATTATGAATCTTTGAACATGTTCAACTGTTATTTTTTGTTTTGTTTTTAATGGAAGTGACTATTTTCCTTCTGGAGCATGAGTGGGTAGGAGAAACATATCTCTAACTTTCAAACTGCCTCACTCTGATTCTTTTTAAATAGCGGTAGTTTTCTTACTGACATCAGTTAAATGGCCTTTCAATTGAAATTGTCCAAGTGACAAGATAAACGGGTACATTCATCCTAAAATTGAGGAATATACTGGGGAATCAGTCTCTGGAAGAATTAGAAAGCAGCCATGAAAATCTTTAGATTGAGCTAAATATACAAATAGGGAGTTTACTCAATTTTAATTTGCTCACAAGAGAAACTAAATAGTATAATGATCAGATTTAAATATTTATTGTTTCCTTCTTTTTTCACTCACCAGATTTTCCCCCCTTCTTTTTGTCTTCCCTTTGATATTTGATCATTTAAGCCAGTATTTTCTTTCTTTGTATACCATATTTTTTAAAGGAGCTTGAATTTGCTATCAGAGAGAACTCAATGGATTTAAGTTCTGGCAGTGGTCCTTATATTAAGATATTGATGGGGGAATAAGTAATTCAACATAATAAAAAGGAATTCAGAAGCATTTAAGAATATTATATCAATTTTAAGGGGGTACCTGGCTTTTCCAGATTGACTCAAACTGCATGATTATGTTAGGATCTATGTTGGAAATATGCAAGGTAATGAAAATAATTTTTTATTTGGAAGGATAATAAAGACTCTGCTATTTGAGACCTACCTTTCTCAAAACTTTCTGGGAGCATTTTCAGCTTGAGTAAATAAAAACATAGTATGTCCAGTTAAATTTGAATTTCAGATGAACAGTGAAATGTACAGAATGTTTTTCTTAATAATGACTTGCTATTATCTGAAATTCAAAGTTAACTGAGTGTTCTGCATTTGCTTTGGCAACCATGTGTCCCAGGATACCCAGTGGCTCTTCTTATCAGGTATTAAAGGTCTTCTGAGGCTTTGAGTACTCCTTTCTCCATCAACATGTTCTGCTGTTACACTAGATAGACCAAATCCCTATTAGCAGCATTGTTATGGTCCTTCTTGGCTACAGAGAGCTAGGGTGTTAGTTCAGTACTTCCAGAATTAGTTTTTAAGGTGAACTTTACTCTGTGAGCTTTCTTTTTCTTTTTTTTTTTTTTTTACATCTTTTATTATAGGACATATTGGAACATGTTCTCAGTATCTGATTCACTGCTGTTACACAAATCATAAAAAAAGTCATCTTTTCCTGACAAATTCAACTTCTCTTCTAAGACTATACTCAGATTCCTTGATTCCATCTTAGTTCAGAATGAGTCCCTCCTCCACCCCTCATGTGAGCACCTCTTTAGAAATTAAGGTTTAACATTTCTTTATTGGAAAATCCTTGCCCCTCATCACAGACCAATGTGCCTCATTTGTTCTTTTTCCAAGAATTCTAAGTTATTCATCCTATGAAAATACTAGAAATACCATAGCACATGTGCTGGAAAAATTATGCTCATTGAATACCACACTGCTGCTGCTGCTGCTAAGTCGCTTCAGTTGTGTCCGACTCTTGGCGACCCCATAGACTGCAGCCCATCAGGCTCCTCCATCCCTGGGATTCTCCAAGCAAGAACACTGGAGTGGGTTGCTATTTCCTTCTCCAGTGCATGTAAGTGAAAAGTGAAAGTGAAGTTGCTCAACTGTGTCTGACTTTTAGTGACCCGATGGACTGCAGCCTACCAGGCTCCTCTGTCCATGGGATTTTCCAGGCAAGAGTACTGGAATGGGGTGCCATTGCCTTCTCCGAATACCACACTAAATATGATAAAATTTGCATCTGGATAAAGAGTTGGAAAAACTTGTAGTCATATAATAAGTAAATTTTTAGTTCTTAGTGACCCGAAAGCCTCCCTAATTTTCCCTAAAAATACAGGGAACAACTGTTTTACCTGAAATATGTTGATTAATGGATTATTGTCCACCTGGAGGTGGATTTCTTGTGCTTTGACTCAGATCATCGTCTTATGTTTGTTTTGGTCAACATTATTCCTACTGACTTTGATTTGGGTTTTATTTACTTAAAATTTAACTAGGGGATGCCCAAATATTGATTTCTTAGGAGATGGAATGAGTGGAAATATGAGTGTGTACCAATATGACTTAAGCTCGTTTTTGTTAACTGTATGAGGTAGGAGTTGCTAATAAGTTGGATTGTAGATAACTGGACATAAAATTGTTAGGGGCTATGAGGGTACTACATCTAAGGACATTATTCATTCAGTAAAATTTATCTTTTTAAGCTGAGTCTGCTATCAGCACATTCAGGTGGTATAGAAAGGAGCTAGGGAGCTACACATTAAAACAACTCATATAATGTATTGGTTGTCACTCTACAGTAAATAATATCTATATGTTTTCTTGCATTCCTAGTCATTTGGTATATATGTGGGCTTAATAATCACTATTATTGAATGTCTGCACCAAGTTGATATGTTTTAATCAGAGAGCAAATTTCTGGTATGAGCAGGACTCTGGGACATGAAAGCAAATTTGTTATAGACAAATGGTCATTATCATGGTATCTATTAGACTAAGCTAGACTGCCTTCCTACACTTAGCACACATTGGGCTAAAGAATGCTACAGACGTCAGGTTATTTTTGGAGCAGAATATGGAACAAGAAGAGCCTAAGGCGTAAAGAATAAATATGGATTATTTCATGATAGCAATTATAGAAAAATATGTTTGTGCATGTGCACAAGCATGTATGTGTTCTTACTTAAAAGTAAGCGTTAGTTGAATTTAAAAACAGATTAAATACATCCCAACCCACAGACTTTTAATAAACACAGCAACAGATAGAGCCAATATGGCACCAAAAAAGCTGCTATTAAAAGAAGTCAGCAAACATAGAACAAAATGAATGAAAAATAAATGTATCAGTTATAACAATAAATGAAAATAAATGAATGCTGGTTATTTTTACAACACTTTCAATTATAATTAAAATCTAAATAAAACTATTTGCTGCTTTAAAGGGATGCAGTTAAAACATAATGATGTTTTGAAAAGATAAAAGTATAAATCAAAGTGAGACAAACTTGAAAAAAGTGAAGATCTTAAAATTTAAACAAAGAAAAAGTATTCATTTCTTTACTAATAGCCTTGTATTACTTTTTCAACAACACTCTAAAAGAAGTTTTCTCTAGATATCAAACCTGAAACAAAGACAGTGAAGTGTGCACCGGTTGTCATCTTATTCTGATAAATGATACAATCCATGTAAAGATATGAGTCACAAAGATTTATGTCCTAAATATCATTATATCAAAATGTATAAATCAAAAACTACTAGATAAAGAGAAGTTGGCAACTGCATATCTGTGTAAGTTCTTTATAGAACAAAAAGAAAAATAAAGGATGACGATCTTAATGTAATGAGGGTAATTTGATAGAAAAAAATAGATATTTAATTTTATCATCTCTAGACAGAAAACAAACTTTAAATTTAAAGCCTCCAGTCTATATTTAAAATAATTTCTGTGTTAAGCCACAGTAAGTAAAAATTTCAAAATACAAGAAGTGGGCCATGTTTTCTGCTTAAAAGAAGCAAACAAATAAAGCAACAAACAAAAAATAAACCGTGCATATAATCTTGTCATTTGAAATTAAAACGAACATACTGACAAAATATTCCTGTGAATAATGTGTGAGTTTAAGAGGAAGTTAAATTGTAATTAATAATTGCTAGTATTTGTTAAGCATTCATTATATGCTATGTCCTGGCAAAAACTACTTTAGTTATGTGATGTAATATAAACTCACAACAATTTATTTAAAGTTGAAGTTCATTGGCGCTAGGTACATCCTTGCCACAACTAATTTTTGTTCTGGTCACTATCATCTCCTTGACATTATCTATGTGTTTATTGGTTTGCTGTCCATTTCCCAGGAGAATGTAAGCTCATGATGACAGGGATTTACCTAGTTTCTTTGTCATTGTGTTCCAGTCATCTAGATCAGTGCTTCAGCATGGCAGGCCCTTCATAAATATTTGCATGTTCTATAAGTAGTATTATTTTATTATTTTTCTGATGAGAAAATGAAGATATAGAAGCACTAAGAAACTACCTGTTTGTCACACAGCTGTTGAGAGACCAGAATTTGAATTCTTGGATTTGGCCTTGGCCTTGAATGCTAACTCTAGCTCTTAAGCAGTACACTACATATATTTTGGAAACATAATTGTAATTTTTAAAAATGCATGCTGCACGCTAAGTTGCTTCAGTCATGTCTGACTCTTTTGACTCCATGGACTGTAGCCCACCAGACTCCTCTGTCCATGGGATTCTCCAGGCAAGAATACTGGGGTGCATTGCCATTTCCTTTTCCAGGGGATCTTCCTGACCCAGGTATCGAACCAGGATCTCCTGCACTTCAGACAGATTGTTTAAAAAAAAAACAAAAAAACAGCAAATTAACCTAAAAAGTTGAGCAAAATTTAACTCATAGGAAAACCAAGTAAATGTTTTTATTATGAAGTTAAAATGAAATGTAATATATGGCACATTAATCTCATGAAGTCAGAATAAAAGATGCAATGGAAAAAGGAAAAATAAAAATTTAAAACAAAAATAATGGATGTCAAGAAATTTTATGTGAATAAAATAAAGGTAAATGTCAAAAGGAAATGAATTGGAACATGCAAGATAAAGAGATGATTTTATTAATTTATAAAAAGTGCTTATAATTCCAAAATACTATAGTACCTTGAGGAAAAGATATATTGATTTCACTCTACTAAATACAGCACTACCTATCTTTATAAAGGGAAATGACACTAAAATAGTAAATTAACTTCTAAGACTTAGCCAAAATTAACTCACAGGTAAATCTATAGCCTGAATGTATTCATTTCAAATTAAAATGAAAAGGAAAATCAATAAACATTTTTTGCCGGGCAAAGGACATGATTTCAGGCATTTAACAAGAGAAATACAAATAGACAATGAAGATACAAGCTCCTCCCCAGTATTTCATTCAGTAATCACAAATCATTATCAAATTTATGGATGATCCAAATGTGTTGAAGTTGTGAGGAAACACACATGTTCAAATACTTGATTATTAGAGCATATTTGTGATATCCTTTCTTTAGCACAGACTTTGTGAGTCTTAAAGATATTCATACTCTGCAGTGATTCTACTGCTAAGATTTTAAGTAAAATAAACATAAATATAGAGACTTCCCTGACAGTCCAGTGGTTGGGACTCTGTGTTTCTAATGTAGGGCACATGAGTTCAATCTCAGGTTGGGGAACTGAGACCCACATGTCCGTGTGGCCATCTGAGTCAGTTTAAAAAAAAACTTTTTTTAACGTTTTAAAAAAGTATAAATGTAGTTCAAAATTAAAGCAGGAACATTCACTTCAGCATTATATCAAATAGATAAATTAGAACTCTCTAAGTATAGAACATTAAATTATGGAAAATTAACTTCCCACTAAATATTGAATTTGTTGTCATCCATTCAGTCATTTGAAAACCTGACTTGAGTGCTTACAATTGGTAGCCCCTATGCTGGTTCTTACAAATCCTTCAGGAAACAGAATGTCTACCTCTCTGGGAATGTAGTCTATCTAAATATGAGCAGGAGAATTGAGAATTGTCTGAGAATTGAGTTTTCTGCTTAGATACCTGGTATACCCAGAGATTTGCTATTTCATTTCTCTACAAGGTAGCCAGGATGGTATTATTTCAATTCAAAATCTTCCCACGTCTAAATTTTTTTTTTACTGTGATGTCTATACATTTAGTGGCCTGGCTTTTTATTTCTTCTTCAGCCTTGGCTTTTGTATACCCTCCTCCTCACATGCTAAGCTCCAAGTACACTGAACTCTTACGCTTTCCTAGAACGAGCCAAGTCCTCTGTCCTTTGGACCATCACATCTGAGTTTGCTTGCAACTCTTTTCTTTCCTTGGCCTCCTCAAGCTGGATCCTATTAATCTTCAGTTGACTGTGAAATTCAATACTGTACAGAGTCTTCTGTGTACCCCATGCCTGTGGGAGGCATCCTCTTACATGCTTCCACAGCAGTACTTCTGCCACCACAGAGCACTCAGAGCACTGAAATGTAATGCATGATTTCCTAGTCCATGTTCTCTTTTAGACTGTGAATGCCCTGAGGGCAGGGACCATGTCAAATCCTTCAGAGTTGTGCATTCTGTTCCATAACCATGTATGTCATAGCAACCACTCCAGTACTCCTTAGACTCTGGTAACATGAAATGAGTTTTATTTAATTTTTTTTGAAATGAGTTTTAAAAATTGTTTCAAAGAATATTTGCAACAGTTGAAAAAATCTAATCAGAGCATATAAAATAACATTTAAATATATCTCCAATTTTGTTATAGTAAGTATATTAATGTGACTGTAAATGTAAATACCCCTCATTTGAGCTCAATTATTTACCACTTGAGTGTCTTTCTGTCTCCATTTTTTCTTCCCTTCTGGACACTTCCCACTTCTACCTGAGAACCCATCTTAAACTCAAAGCTACTCATACAAGTCCCCTAGATAAGCTTTTTTCAAGGATCCTTGTTTTCTGTGTGCTTCCTAAGGACTTGTTGCTGACCCTTCAACATAAATTCTCCTCCTTGCATTGCACCTACAAACTTGACCACATGATTCCTAAGCTCTTTCCCAAAACTTGTACCCTCAACCAGAATGTTCTTTGTCTATTTGTTGTGTAGCTAAAACCTACTCTTACAAGAACCTGCTTAGATTCCACACATATAACAAGTTTTTTTTTTTTTTTTTTTTTGCTCCTCCTCTATTCTGTTACCCGGTAGAAATGCTTCTATCATAGCATAGACTGGTGCTCCATTGCCTGTTACTTAGTTATCTTGCCTCGCTTGCTGGTCATGCAGCCCCCTTGAAACTGGGGTCTCTGACTTTTAATAATTATCTCCAGTTCTTAGTACAAGGCTAGTATATTAGTCACCTGCGTTCAAACCCTGCGTTGGGAAGATCCCTTGGAGGATGGCATGGCAACCCACTCAGTATTCTTTCCTGGAGAATTCCTATAGACTGAGGAGCCTGGTCGGCAGCAGTCCATGGGATTGCAGATAGTCGGGCACAACTGAGCGACTAAGCAACTAAGCACATCACAGTTCAGTTCAGTTCAGTTCGGTCGCTCAGTCGTGTCCGACTCTTTGCGACTCCATGAATCGCAATACGCCAGGCCTCCCTGTCCATCACCAACTCCCAGAGCTCACTCAGACTCACACCCATCGAGTCGGTGATGCCATCCAGCCATCTCATCCTTGGTTGTCCCCTTCTCCTCCTGCCCCCAATCCCTCCCAGCATNAACAGGCAAATTTGGCCTTGGAATGCGGAATGAAGCAGGGCAAAGACTAATAGAGTTTTGCCAAGAAAATGCACTGGTCATAGCAAACACCCTCTTCCCAACACAAGCACATCACAGCACAGTATTTTTAGAGTGGATAGATGAATGGATCCTAAATATATCACAGACTTTTTTGTCCATACCACACACAAAAATATCTAAGTCAATTATTATAAATACTTTCTGAGCAGAATACTGTATAAGTTTTTAGCTTCATATAGAATAAAAATGCTTCCATTTAAATTGAATACACACACACACACACACACACACACACACACACACTAAGTGCTGACTCTATTAATCATTTTTTGGCTTAACCTTCCCACCAAACTTGCAAGGTGGTGTTATTATCTGTACCTATACCCCTAACTATATTTATATGTACATGAGTACTCTTGCCTGGAAAATTCCATGGACAGAGGAGCCTGGTGGGCTGCAGTCCATGGGGTCGTGAAGAGTCGGACACGACTGAGCGACTTCACTTTCACTTTCATGCATTGGAGAAGGAAATGGCAACCCACTCCAGTGTTCTTGCCTGGAGAATCCCAGGGACAGCAGAGCCTGGTGGGCTGCCATCTATGGGGTGGCACAGAGTCAGTCACGACTGAAGTGACTTAGCAGCAGCAGCAGTACCTAAATCTAAGAAAAGTTAAGCAAAGAGAGTTACATAACTTGGATAATATGATGCAGCTAATTGCCTGGAAAATTCCATGGACAGAGGAGCCTGGTGGGCTGCAGTCCATGGGGTCGTGAAGAGTCGGACACGACTGAGCGACTTCACTTTCACTTTCATGCATTGGAGAAGGAAATGGCAACCCACTCCAGTGTTCTTGCCTGGAGAATCCCAGGGACAGCAGAGCCTGGTGGGCTGCCATCTATGGGGTGGCACAGAGTCAGTCACGACTGAAGTGACTTAGCAGCAGCAGCAGTACCTAAATCTAAGAAAAGTTAAGCAAAGAGAGTTACATAACTTGGATAATATGATGCAGCTAGTGGAACAGAGACTAAGAATTAAATCTCTGGCTTGTCTGATTGTAAAAGTCAACACACACCACAATTTACTAATTATTTTTATTTTATAAATAATAAATCTAACCTGATGAATATTTATTATGTGCCTGTTCTGTTATAACTGCTTTACACATAGTATTTTATTGAATATTTATAATTAATCTATGAGTTAGGTATTATTGTTATTGTGATTCTAGTTTTAGAGGTTAAAATAAAAAGGAATAAAGAAGTTAAGTAACTTTCCTCATCATATTCATCTATAAAGAGAAAGAACTGGCTTTCAATCCAAATAGTCTCACTCCAGAATGAAAGTTTTTAACTATTCAATTATATGATCTCTCAGAAGAGGAAGCATATTCAGTTTCCAGATTTTCAAAAATAATGATAACATAAATTCAGTTTGGGGTTCATGATTTACATATAGATAAACATTTCTGAGACCTAAATGCAAGGAAAATATTTTTTTATTAATTGTAAGTAATCACAATTAATGAAGTGTTACAACTCCAAATGAATTTTTAGTGACATTAGAAGAGGAACCAATATAATCCTATATGAAAAGCATTAATAGAATTAGAAAAATAATAGGAATGCCAAAAGACCCATTGTAAATGTTAAAATTGGCATCAGTGAAATGGAAAATTTCCTTAATTTTAAAATCATTACTGGCTGCAATGCTCACCTGATATAATAGTGGTCTGTCAAGATTTAAAAATGAAAAAAAGAAAGATACTTTGTCTGAAACAATTCAACTTTTATCTCATTTGGTACAATAATACAGTTTTGCAAGTTTTTAATTTTTATTAAAGTTATTCATAGACTGGTAAGTTCCATAGGTGATGATGGACAGTTTTTTTTTTTTTTTTCTTAACTGATGGTCACTTTTTAAAGTTCCATCTCAAAAGAATTTGGAGGATCCTTTGCAGTGAAAAAAAAAAAGGTGTATCAGAACACTCAGAATTATCTGAACCTGTTGTCTTTCTTTATTGAATTCCTAGTATTGTGTTTACCACCATATAGGATGGGTAGGTAAAATATGCAGAGAGACTTTTTAACTTTTGAGGATTAAAGTGAGAGTATTAGTCATTGGTTAGTGTCTGATTCTTTGCAACCCCATGGACTGTACCCCACCAGACTCCTCTATCTGTGGAATTCTCCAGGCAAGAATACTGGAGTGAGTAGCCATTCTCTTCTCCAGGGGATCTTCTTGACCCAAGGATTGAACCCAAGGATCGAACCCAGGTCTCCAGCATTGGAGACCTGGCATGGCAGATTCTTTACTGAGCCATATTTTAAACCTATTTCTGGACTGGTGAAATACCTGATTTAATGCCCACTTCATATCTCTGTCCCTTTTCAAGACAAAGTGGTGGAGTTTCTCCTTCTGAATAACACCTTATTCTCAAAATTAATGACTGAACAACCTTTGACAGATCAGGCACAATGCTGTATTAGGTATATCTGTAGACATTGGTCAAACTTTACAAAGTTAGATAGAAAATTTAACAGATGGAACTTAAGTCATGTAATATAATAAATTATAAACTCAGTAGGGGTCGGTGGGCAGTCCTACCAGGCCATCAATGTGCCTGCTAATTAATACAAGACTGAACACCAGATAATAGACCAGGGATGACAGAGGATGAAATGGTTGGATGGTACCACCGACTCGATGGACATAGTTTGAGCAAGTTCCCAGGACTGGCAATGGACAGAGAAGCCTGGTGTGCTGTAGTCCATGGGGTCACAAAGAGTCAGACACAACTGAGCAACTGAACTGAATTATGTCAACACCTGCACTTGGAAATAAGTTATAAAGTCAGGTTCAAAGAATTTACTTTTAAATACATTAAAGTATCTGGTAATATTTTCCAAACTTCCTACCCACAACTACCTACAAGGGGAAGTTTAGAATCACTGTCTTCCTTTTCCTCATATAGCCTTCAAGCAGTTTTTGGTGATTTATGTCCCCTTTGCTACAAATGCTGCCATAGTTCACCCAGCAGGTCTGCCATGGACAGACCCAGAGCCTAGCCTGGTTAGGAACATCATCTTGTAACGTGATTAGAGCCCAGATAGCAAAGTTCGACTTACTGTATGTCTGAATGATCTTCTAGGCTCCATGTTCTCCAAACTACATCCACTGCTTTGCTGCCACAACCTACCTGACACTGTGTGTGCCTCATGGGATTCTGCTCTGTAGCCCCAACCTCAACATTTAAAACCAGATAGAGGGGTTCATAGCTTGACTCACACCAGTTAGTGATTGTGTAACTTTGAACAAGTTACTTAAGAATTTTGTATTTTAATTTCTTTTATTATTAATATGTACTTTTAACAATTAGGAGTTAACATTCATTCCCTGCTTAATATGTTGCTAGGCATTCTTTGAAATTCTTCGTGATATGAACTCATGTGGTTCCTATGAGAATAATCTGAGGTAGGTCACTTTATCTTTGTTTTGCTAAAATTTACTCTGAAGTCAGTCTTTTTAAAAATTTACTGTCTCTTGTAAATGAGGATTATAATACTGTTTTTACAGGATGACTGAATGGAATAATTCATTTCTATTTTCATACAAAATGCCTAAAACAATGCCTGGAACATAGTCCTCACTAAAAATCATATTATTAATATACCTCAGTTTCTTAATTCACATTACAGTTTCTTTTCCTTTACTATAAACTTTCAGAGCATGAGCTTCTTCCTGGGATAACCTCTCTAGTTCTTCCCAGCCCCATTACTCTAGGATCTTGGGTCCTCCTCTTATCACCCTGTGGTCCTGCTTTAAAGTGATTGATGCTCCTGGTACTCAGGTTTCTCTATAAGTTTGATGCCAAATACTACCACTTTCTGCATATTCTTATTGCTGTGTCTAATCATAAAGATCAAATTATATTGTTAGTAACCAACTTCAGACCCTCAGGAAGCTTGGACACTGAGCAACTGGTTAATCTCTTTGAGGTAAAACCTAAAAAGCTTAGTTCTTCGGCCCTAATCTTTCTCATTTCTTGTCAATTCCTCTTCTTGGAAATCTGCATTAAGATCCCTCAATTCACTACATCTGAGGCAGCACAGTTAAATATTTTTGCAGGAGACTTAACAGACACTGGAGACACAGGTTTGATCCCTGGGTTGGGAAGATCCCCTGGAGGGGGAAATGGCAACCCATTTTAGTATTCTTGCCTGGAGAATCCCGTGGGCAGAGGAGCCTGGTGGACTAGAGTCCATAGGGTCTCAAAGAGTTGGACATGATTTAACAATTGAACAACAGCAGCAATATTTGTGTGTGTGTGTGTGTGTGTGTGTGTGTAGCATGCCTGCTAAATCACTTTAGTCAAGTCTGACTCTGCAATCCCATCAGGCTCCTCTGCCCATGAGATTCTCCAAGTAAGAATACTGGAGTTGGTTTCCATTTCCTTCTCCAGGAGAGCTTCCCCACCTAGTAAATATGGATAATATCATCCCTAAAGAATGGTTCTGACTTTTTCCATTTCAAACACATCGATGAAAAGAACTTTATGTTTCCAGAGGACAAAATAGATAATGGCTAGGACTGTCAAGTCTGGATGTTTTTACTCATAGTGATTTTCTGTTATACGTATCTGTCATAGAAACTTGATGCAAGAGCTTCTTACAACTGGCCTAAAATAGGAACAGGGATTTAATCACATTAATGTCTTAAGAGGACTTCTTAAGGAGGTGAGTCACTTAATTTTTCTGACCTCAGTTTCCTCATTTATGAAGTGAGGATAATATGATGATTTAATATAATGAAGATAATTATGCAGTGATCAAGAATAGAATTATAGGCTTAAACACTGTGGAAAACAGAAGTCAGAGAGGTAGCACTCTCCTTTGTCACAGCATCATCCTTGCCTCATTTGAGGGTAAAGAGACAGATGCAGAAAATGGTCCCACTCCCCACAGAGGGGCCAGAAGAATAAAACTGAAAGGTAGAAAATAGATGGCAGCATGGCCTGCCTGGCTTCCCTCAGAGTTTCTCACGAAACACTGAAAACTTTCCTTTGACTCATTTTCTGCTACTTTAATGTAAGCCTTTGTTACTTGGGGCCTTCACACCAGGCTTACTAGAGAGTCTTTTACTTTTCAAGTCTTTTATTTTATTTTTTTAATCTCCATAAGGAGTCTGCTTCAAACTTCTAACTATGTTTCTCCCATCCCTATATTTAATCCTATGTTTTATTGTTGAGGTCATTTCTCATTGGTGAGATAAACACAATTGACAACTGCCTGAGGTTACTGAACACCTGGGCTGTGCTCAGGTCTGTGCTGGGTGCTGTAGCATTCAAGAAGGAATGTGAGGAGCTAAGCATTTGTTGTGACATGATTTTCTTCATTTCACTGGAGCATTGTGAGGCTCAAGGTCACAGCTAGTAGAGGAAGAGTCAGGATTTGAATTCAAGGCTTTGTGACTCCAAAGATCATAAGATAAGGATATGCTTTGCATATGTCTGACTCAGGAAAAAACAAGACTGACCAGAAGGTAATGGGGGAAGAAGTCAGAAACTGGGCAGCAGTGAAATAGCATTATTTATTTCCAAGTCTTCATCTAATCTGGCAAAGGAGCTTAGACTTGGAGCAAACAGAGATCACCTGAGTGTTTTAGATCTGGGGCAAAATTTATGAGAAGTGATGATTAAAGACGGCTATTGCAATGAAAAGCGGGAAGTAAAGAAGCAACATTAGAGTAGAGGACACTGCTGTTATAATTCAGCACTGAAAGGGAGGGTCTGGACCAGGAGGAGGAGGCATTTCATCCTCTATTTTGGAGACAAAGGATATGAAATTGTGAAGATGGGAAATAATAGCAACTTTTTGAATGCATATGGTATGGTCTTGATTTTCCCACACAAGTAGGATGAAAGATTGAAACCTTTTGAGGTCCAGGACATGGAGAGGGTTATCTTCTGAGAGTGAAAAAGGAAAGACATGAATTCATGGCAATTCAGAAAAAGGAAATGCATTTCACAATTCACAAGTGACTATTTGGGGAGAATGGTATGGTGAAGGAGAGGACTTAGTCAAAGGTAACTACTAGGTTTGAATGTAAGGAACGTGATTGAGTGGAGACCTTGATGTATAGGGAAGTTGAAAGGAGATCTGTATTGACAGGATTTTGCCTAAGGAAGAAAGAATACTGACTTTAGTTGTAGATCTGTTGCATTTGGTAGGTTAGTGAGATAGTTCAGAAGAAATGTTAAGTAGATACTATAATGAGAAAGAGTATGATTTCTGAGAGAAGTGAACTATTAAAAAGAACAGGAGATCAACATTGAGTATTGAGTATCTGGATGATCCTATTGAGAAGGAGGGGAAAAAAAGCTAGTATCAGAGGCAGAAAGAAATGCATTAGAGGGGGGCAGTCCTAAGATGGTGGAGGAATAGGATGGGGAGACCACTTTCTCCCCCACAAATTTATCAAAAGATGATTTGAATGCTGAGCAAATTCAATAAAACAACTTCTGAACGCTGGTGGAGGACATCAGGCACCCAGAAAGGCAGGCTATTGTCTTCGAAAGGAGGTAGGACAAAATATAAAAGATAAAAAGAGAGACAAAAGAGTTAGGGACAGAGGCCTGTCCCGGGGAAGGAGTCGTGAAAGAGGAGAAGTTTCCAAACACCAGGAAACCCTCTCGCCAGCAGGTCTGTGGGGAATTTCAAAATCTCAGAGGGCAACATAACTGGGAGGGGAAAATAAATAAATAAATAAAACCCACAGATTACATGCCTAACCACAACTCCTATGGAGAAGTAGCTCAGACCCTCACATCCGCCACCAGAGCCAAGGGCTGAACAGGGAGGCGCGGGCTGGGCTGCATTGCTTACGGTAAAGACTGGGCCTGGATGCCCTGAGGACAGTCTGAGGAGCTAACCTGAGATAGCAACCCAAACTGTGGGACAGCCAGAGAGACAGAGAAAAAAAAAAAAAAGAGAGAAAGAGAGAACTTTCCCTGAAAAGCTCTAACCTAAGGTACTGCTGGCCCGCTCACAGAACAAAGGACTGAGAGGATACCAGAGAAAGCTAGCTGGCTGTGGGCTGGCCCCTCCTCCTGCTGGAGGCAGGCGGGCGATAGCCAGAGGCGGAAAGGGGCAATCTCGGCCCCAGAGATGGCACCTCTACCAAACTGCAAGCAGGCTCCCAGTTGCGAACCACATCTTCCTGGGATCCTGGATGGTTGACATCTGTCAGGACTGTCACAAGCCAGTGATCAGCTCCCCAGAAGAGACACATGGCACATCTGAGATGGTGCTCCCATTGCGCACCCAGGAAACCAAGCAGCTGGAACCAGGGAGGTGGTAAGATGCACCACACACCCGAGGAGAGTGTGCTCACCGAGCACCTGGTCGCCTGAGCTGCTCAGGCCTGGGAAGGGCACAAAACGCAGATCCAACCAAGTCTGTGCCTTTGTGGAGTACCCAAGAACCTGAACCTGAGTGGCTTAGACCTGGGAAGTACGCCTAACCCAGGGCCAGCTTTAGATAGTTCCTCTGCAGAGCAACCTGGAGCCTGAGCAGTGTAGACCAGGAAAGAACACACGCTGTGAGCACGGGCAAACCCAGTGTGGCCCAGACACTGCGAGCACTCCCCACACACGCCAGCGATATTTGTTTGCAGTGTTCCTCCCTCCCCACAGCACAGCTGAACAAGTGAGCCTAAATAAGTGACCACCTTGGCCCCCTTGTGTCAAGGTGGAAATTAGACACTAAAGAGACTTGCAAACAGAGGAAGCCAAAATAAACAGAGGGAACCATTTTGGAAGTGACAGTGCAACAGCTTAAAACCCTATAGTGAGCACTGACTACATCAGAAGAGGCCTATGGAGCTTGAGAAGAAGTACAAGCTGGGACAAGGAACTGTCTGAAACTGAACTGACCCCATACTGCCCACAACAGCTCCAGAGAAATTCCTACATATATTTTACTATTATCATTTTTTAAGTTGAAAAATTCTATTTTTAAGTCCTGTCTTACTCCTTTAATCTTCATTTTTATAACCTATTACCTTGCCAAAAAAACACCTATTTTTAAAGCAAATTTCATTATATATTTTTTGTAACTTTTGTGATTTTGTTTTATTTTTTTAATATTGAGAGGCTTGAAAGTTTTGAGAGGCTAACCTCTACTCTAGATATTTAATCTTTGTTTTTTTGGTATTTGTTATCAATTTTGTACCTTTAAGAATCCAATCTTCAGTACTCATTTTTACTTATGAGTGTGATTACTGGCTTGATTGCCCTCTCCCCATTTGGACTCTCCTTTTTCTTCCCCAGGTCACCTCTATCTCCTCCCTCCTTCTTCTCTTCTCTACCCAACTCTGTGAATCTCTGTGGGTATGCTGGGCTGTGGAGAACACTTAGGGAACTGATTACTGGCCAGATCTGTCTCTCTCCTTTTGACTCCCCCTCTTCTCCTCCTGGTCATCTCTATCTCCTTCCTCCCTCTTCTCTTCTCTATGTAAAACCTTGAACCTCTCTGGGTGTTTCAGACTGTGGAGAGCACATAGGGATTTGATTACTTGCTAGATTGCTCTCTCCTCTTTTGATTCCCCCTCTTCTCCTGGTCACCCATATCTCCCTCTTCTCTTCTCTATGTAACTGTGCAGATCTCTCTGGGTGTCCCTCACTATGGAGAATCTTTTCTCCACTATCTTAGATGTGCTATCATCGGTGCTGTATGGATGGAGAGGTCTTGAGGCTACTATAAGAATAAGACTGAAAACCAGAGGCAGGAGGCTTAAATCCAAAACCTGAGAACACCAGAAATCTGACTTCAGGGAACATTAATTGAAAGACTGCATCCAAAAGCCTCCTACACTGAAACCAAGCTCCACACAAGAGCCAACAAGTTCCAGAGCAAGACATACCAGGCTAATTCTCCAGCAACTCATGAACACAGCCATGAGCATTAACATACAGGCTGCCCAAAGTCACACCAAACCCACAGACACCCCAAAACTCACTACTGGACACTTCATTGTACTCCAGAGAGAAGAGATCCAGCTCTACCCACAAGAACACAGATGCAGGCTTCCTTAACCAGGAAACTTTGACAAGGCACTTGTCCAACCCCACCCACAGGGAGCAACCTCCACAATAAAGAGGAACTACAAACTTCCAGCATACAGAAAGGCCACCCCAAACACAGCAATCTAAACAAGATGAAAAGGCAGAAAAATATTCAGCAGGTAAAGGAATATGATAAACACCCACCAAACCAAACCAAAGATGAGGAGATAGAGAGTCTACCTGAAAAAAAAAATCAGAATAATGACAGTGAAAATGATCCAAAATCTTGAAAACAAGATGAAGTTACAGATAAATAGTCTGGAGACAAGGGTTGAGAAGATGCAAGAAATATTTAACAAGGAACTAGAAGAAATAAAAAAGAGTCAATCAATAATGAATAATGCAATAACTGAGATCAAAAACACTCTAGAGGGAACCAACAATAGGACAACTGAGGCAGAATAATAGTGAGGTGGAAGATAGAATGGTGAAAATAAATGAAGCAGAGAGGAAAAAAGGAAGAAAAAGAATTAAAAGAAATGAAAGTAACCTCAGAGACCTCTGAGACGGTGTCAAATACCCAACATTCGAATCATAGGAGTCCCAGAAGAAGACGAAAAGAAAGGCCATGAGAAAATATTTGAGGAGATAATAGTTGAAAACTTCCCTAAAATGGGAAAGGAAATAGCCACCCAAGTCCAAGAATCCCAGAGAGTCCAAAACAGGATAAACCCAAGGTGAAACACGTCAAGACACATATTAATCAAATTGACAAAGATCAAACACAAAGAACAAATATAAAAACAGCAAGAGAAAAACAACAAATAACACTCAAGGGGATTCCCATAAGGATAACAGCTGATCTTTCAATAGAAATTCTTCAGGCCAGAAGGGAATGGCAGGATATACTTAAAGTGATGAAAGAGAAAAACCTACAACCAGATTACTGTACCCAGCAAGGATCTCATTCAGATATGAAGGAGAAATCAGAAGCTTTATAGACAAGCAAAAACTGAGAGAATTCAGTACCACCAAACTAGCTCTTCAACAAATGATAAGGGATCTTCTCTAGACAGGAAACACAGAGAAGGTATATAAACTCGAACCCAAAACAACAAAGTAAAAGGCAATGGGATCATACTTATCAATAATAACCTTAAATGTAAATGGGTTGAATGCCCCAACCAGAAGACAAAGACTGGCTGAATGGATACTAAAACAAGAACCATATATATGCTGTCTACAGAGAACCACCTCAAAATAAGGGACACATACAGACTGAAAGTGAAGGGCTGGAAAAAGATATTTCATGCAAATGAAGACCAAAAGAAAGCAGGAGTAGCAATACTTGTATCAGATAAAATAGACTTTGAAATAAAGGCTGTGAAAAGAGACAAAGAAGGATGCTACATAATGATCAAAGGATCAATCCAAGAAGAATATATAACAATTATAAATATATATGCACCCAACATAGGACCACTGCAACATGTAAGGCAAATGCTAACAAGTATGAAAGGGGAAATTAACAGTAACACAATAATAGTGGGAGACTTTAATACCCCACTCACATCTATGGATAGATCAACTAAACAGAAAATTAGCAAGGAAACACAAGCTTTAAATGATGTAATAGACCAGTTAGACCTAATTGATATCTATAGGACATTTCACTCCCAAATGATGAATTTCACCTTTTTCTCAAGTGCACACAGAACATTCTCCAGGATAGATCACGTCCTGGGCCATAAATCTAGGCTTTGTAAATTCAAAAAAATTGAAATAAGTTCAAGCATCTATTCTGATCACAATGAGGTAAGATTAGAGTCAACTACAGGAAAAAAAAAAACTTAAAAATATAAACATATGGAAGCTAAACAAAACGCTTCTGAATAACCAACAAATCACAGAATAAGTCAAAAAAGAAATCAAAATATGCATAGAAATGAATGAAAATGAAAACACAGCAACCCAAAACCTGTGGGACTCAGTAAAAGGGGAAGTTTCATAGCAATACAAGCTTATCTCAAGAAGCAAGAGAAAAATCAAATAGATAACCTAACTCTACACCTAAAGCAACTAGAAAAGGAAGAAGTGAAGAAACTCAGGGTTAGTAGAAATTAATAAATCATAAGAACTAGGGCAGAAATAAATGAAAAATAAAGGAGACAGTAGCGAAAAAACAACAACAACAAAAAAAACCCTAAAAGCTGGTTCTTTGAGAAGATAAATAAAGTAGACAAACCATTGACTCATCAAGAAAAAAAGGGAGAACAATCAAATCAACAAAATTAGAAATGAAAATGGAGAAATCACAACAGATAATACAGAAATACAAAGGATCATAAGAGACTACTCTCAGCAACTACATACCAATAAAATGGAAAACTTGGAAGAAATGCATGAACTCTTAAAAAAGTATAACCTTCCCAAAGTGAACCAGGAAGAAATAGAAAGTCTTATCAGACCCATCACAAGCATGGAAGTTGAAACTGTAATTAGAAATCTTCCAACAAGCAAAAGCCCAGGACCAGACGCTTCACAGCAGAATTCTACAAAAATTTAGAAGAGCTAGCACCTATCTTTGGAGAAGGCAATGGCACCCCACTTCAGTACTCTTGCCTGGAAAATCCCATGGACTGAAGAGCCTGGTAGGCTGCAGTCCATGTGTACACTGAGAGTTGGACACGAATCAGTTACTTCACTTTCACTTTTCACTTTCATGCATTGGAGAAGGAAATGGCAACCCACTCCAGTGTTCTTGCCTGGAGAATCCCAGGGACGGGGGAGCCTGGTGGGCTGCCATCTATGGAGTTGGACAGAGTCAGACATGGCTGAAGCAACTTAGAGCAGCCGCAGCAGCTATCTTACTTAAACTCTTCCAGAAAATTGCAGAGGAAGGTAAACTTCCAAACTCATTCTATGAGGCCACCATCACCCTAATACCAAAACCTGACAAAGATGCCACAAAAAAAGAAAACTACAGGCCAATATCACTGATGAACATAGATGAAAAATCCTTAAGAAAATTCTAGTAAATAGAATCCAACAACATATTAAAAAGATCATACATCATGACAAAGAGGGCTTTATCCCAGGGATGCAAGGATTCTTCAATATCCACAAATCAAACAATGTGATACACCTCATTAAAAAATTTAAAGATAAAAACGATATGGTTGTCTCAATAGATGCAGAGAAAGCCTTTGATGAAATTCAACATCTATTTATGATAAAAACCCTCCAAAAAGTGGGCATAGAAGGAACATACCTCAACATAATAAAAGCCATATATGTTAAACCCACAGCAAACATTATCCTCAATGGTGAAAAATTGAAAGCATTTCCCCTAAAGTCAGGAACAAGATAAGGGTACCCTCTCTCATCACTACTATTCAGCATAGTTTTGGAAGTTTTAGCCACAGCAATCAGAGCAGAAAAAGAAATAAAAGGAATGTAGATTGGGAAAGAAGAAGTAAAACTCTTACTGTTTGCAGATAACATGATCCTCTACATGGAAAGCCTAGAGACTCCACCAGAAAATTACTACAGCTAATCAATGAATATAGTAAAGTTGCAGAATAAAATTTAACATACAGAATCCCTTGCATTCCTATACACTAACAATGAGAAAACAGAGAAATTAAGGAAATGATTCCATTCACCATTGCAACAAAAATAATAAAATACTTAGGAATAAATCTACCTAAAGAAACAAAACACCTGAACATACAGAGAACTATAAAACACTAATGAAAGAAATAAAAAAGGACACAAATAAATGGAGAAATATACGATGTTCATGGATCAGAAGAATCAACATGGTGAAAATGAGTATACTACCCAAAGCAATCTATAGAGTAAATGCAACCCTATCAAGCTACCAACGGTATTTTTCAGAGAACTATAACAAATAATTTCACAATTTGTATGGAAATACAAAAAACCTCGAATAGCCAGAGCAATCTTGAGAAAGAAGAATGTAACTGAAGGAGTCAACCTGCCTGATTTTAGGCTCTACTGATGGGCTTGATAAAGGACAGAAATGGTCTGGACCTAACAGAAGCAGAAGATATTAAGAAGAGGTGGCAAGAATACACAGAAGAACTGTACAAAAAAGATCTTCACAACCCAGATAATCACGATGGTGTGATCACTCATCTAGAGCCAGCCATCTTGGAAAGTGAAGTCAAGTGGGCCTTAGAAAGCATCACTATGAACAAAACTAGTGGAGGTGATGGAATTCCCGTTGAGCTCTTTCAAATCCTGAAAGATGATGCTATGAAAGTGCTGCACTCAATATGCCAGCAAATTTTGAAAACTCAACAGTGGCCACAGGACTTTCCAGTTTTTATTCCAATCCCAAAGAAAGGCAATGCCAAAGAATGCTCAAACTACGGCACAATTGCACTCATCTCACATGCTAGCAAAATAATTCTCAAAATTCTCCAAGCCAGGCTTCAGCAATACATGAACCGTGAACTTCCTGATATTCAAGCTGGTTTTAGAAAAGGCAGAGGGACCAGAGATCAAATTGCCAACATCCACTGGCTCATGGAAAAAGCAAGAGTTCCAGAAAAACATCTATTTCTGCTTGATTGACTATGCCAAAGTCTTTGACTGTGTGGATCACAATAAACTGTGGAAAATTCTGAGAGAGATGGGAATAAATACCAGACCACCTGAACTGCCTCTTGAGAAATCTGTATGCAGGTCAGGAAGCAACAGTTAGAACTGGACATGCAACAACAGACTGGTTCCAAATAGGAAAAGGAGTATGTCAACACTGTATATTGTCACCTTGCTTATTTAACTTATATGCAGGGTACATCATGAGAAACGCTAGACTGGAAGAAACACAAGCTGGAATCAAGATTGCAAGAAGAAATATCATAGCCTCAGATATGCAGATGACACCACCTTCATGGCAGAAAGTGAAGAAGAACTAAAAAGCCTTTTGATGAAAGTGAAAGAGGAGAGTGAAAAGTTGGCTTAAAGCTCAACATTCAGAAAACGAAGATCATGGCATCAGGTCCCATCACTTCATGGGAAATAGATGGGGAAACAGTGGAAACAGTGTCAGACTATTTTTTTGGGCTCCAAAATCACTGTGGATGGTGACTTCAGCCATGAAATTAAAAGACACTTATTCCTTGGAAAAAAAGTTATGACCAACCTAGATAGCGTATTCAAAAGCAGAGACATTACTTTGTTAACTAAGGTCCGTCTAGTCAAGGCTATGGTTTTTCCTGTGGTGATGTATGAATGTGAGAGTTGGACTGTGAAGAAGGCTGGGCACTGAAGAATTGATCCTTTTGAACTGTGGTGTTGGAGAAGACTCTTGAGAGTCCCTTGGACTGCAAGGAGATCCAACCAGTCCATTCTGAAGGAGCTCAACCCTGGGGTTTCTTTGGAAGGAATGATGCTGAAGCTGAAACTCCAGTACTTTGGGCACTTCATGCGAAGAGTTGATTCCTTGAAAAAGACCCTGATGCTGGGAGGGATTGGGGGCAGGAGGAGAAGGAGATGACAGAGGATGAGATGGCTGGATGGCATCCCTGACTCAATGGACGTGAGTCTGAGTGAACTCCGGGAGTTGGTGATGGACAGGGAGGCCTGGCGTGCTCCGATTTATCAGGTCACAAAGAGTCGGACATGCCTGAGCGACTGAACTGAACTGAACAAACCTACAGTCATCAAGACAGTATGGTACTGGCACAAAGAAATATAGATCAATAGAACAAAATAGAAAGCCTGGAGATAAATCCATCCACCTATGGACACTTTATCTTTGACAAAAGAGGCAAGAATATACAATGGAGAAAAGACCATCTCTTTAACAAGTGGTGCTGGGAAAACTGGTCAACCACTTGTAAAAGAATGAAACTAGAACACTTTCTAATACCATAGACAAAATAAACTTAAAATGGATTAAAGATCTAAATGTAGGACCAGAAACTATAAAACTTCTAGAGGAAAACATAGGCAATACACTGTCTTACATAAATCACAGCAGGATCCTCTATGACCCACCTCCTAGAGTAATGGAAATAAAAGCAAAAATAAACAAATGGGATCTAATTAAACCTAAAAACTTTTGCACAACCAAGGAAACTATAAGCAAGGTGAAAAGACAGCCTTCAAATGGGAAAATATAGTGGCATATGAAGCAACTGACAAAAAATTAACCTCGAAAATATATAAGCAGCTCCTGCAGCTTAATTTAGTTCTTCTTCACCTTCTGCCATGAGGGTGGTGTCATCTGCATATCTGAGGTTATTGATATTTCTTCTTGCAATCTTGATTCCAGCTTGTGTTTCTTCCAGTCTAGCGTTTCTCATGATGTATTCTGCATATAAGTTAAATAAGCAAGGTGACAATATACAGTGTTGACGTACTCCTTTTCCTATTTGGAACCAGTCTGTTGTTCCATGACCAGTTCTAACTGTTGCTTCCTGACCTGCATACAGATTTCTGAAGAGGCAGTTCAGGTGGTCTGGTATTCCTATCTCTCTCAGAATTTCCCACAGTTTATTGTGATCCACACAGTCAAAGACTTTGGCATAGTCAATAAAACAGAAATAGATTTTTTGGAACTCTTTTGCTTTGCCTTATGACCCAGCAATCCCACTGCTCAGCATATGCACTGAGGAAAGCAGAATTGAAAGAGACACGTGTAACCCAATGTTCATCGCAGCACTGTTTACAATAGCCAGGACATGGAAGCAACCTAGATGTCCATCAGTAGATGAATGGATAAGAAAATTTTGGTACATATACATAAAGGAATGTTACTCAGCTATTAAAAAGAATGCATTTGAATCAATTCTAATGAGATGTATGAAACCAGAGCCTATTATACAGAGTGAAGTAAATCAGAAAGATAAACACCAATACAGTATACTGACGCATATATATGGAATTTAGAATGATGGTCGATGACTCTATATGAAAGACAGCAAAAGAGACACAGATGCATAGAACAGTCTTTTGGACTCAGTGGAAGAAGGTGAGGGTGGGATGATTTGAGAGAATGGCATTGAAACATGTATATTATCATATGTGAAACAGATCATTAGTCCAGGTTCAATACATGAGACAGGGTGCTCAGGGCTAGTGTGCTGGGATGACCCTGAAGGATGAGATGGAGAGGAAGGTGGGAAGGAGGTTCACGATGGGGAACACCTGTATACCCATGGCTGATTCATGTCGATGTATGGCAAAAATCTCTACAAAATTGTTAAGTAATTAGCCTCCAATTAAAATAAATTAATTAATTTCTAAAAATGCATTAGACGGAGATAGAAACCAGAATAGCTAAGGAGGAAAATTCAGGAAAGAAAACTTGAGCACAATTTTCTCTTAAATATTGAAATCTATCCTACAGAAAGCAGTGTGCGTTATCTCTGATGTGGTCCCCACTGTCCTGGTGCTTACAATCCAGTTGGTGAAAAAGGCAGGCTGAGCACTGAGGCATAGGCTGCTGAGGGACGTTTAAAAGGCTGTAAGAGAAGCAAATAAGGAAAAGAAGGTGGGGAAGAATGGAGCAAGAAAAAATTTCACCAGGCCTCAAGGGGAAGATAGCATTTTACCCATGTCAGATATAAGAGAGAGAATGATCACTATTAGTTTTGGCAAAAAGTTGCAGGAGTTGAGGAGTGGGAGTGAGGTTCTTCACAATACCTTAGTGAGGACAAGAAGCAGACTGCTCCAGGCTAATGATGAAGTTAGAGAAGAGGCCATTCAGGTCACTCAGAGGCCCACTCATGGTAGGAAGGAATGAAATTAATGACAACTAGAAGATTGTGGGAGGGAGTGGCCTGGGTGAAAGTGGTGGCTAGCCAGCTAGAGGGTAGGTGGGGCTACATAGGAATGCTGAATGGTAGGTGGGTGGAGGGTTGAATTAGGAGGAGAGGGCATTTCATCCTCTGTTTTGGAGACACAGGGTATGAATTGGGCAGATGGGAAGTAGTGGCAGTGTTTTGAACGCCCGTAGCAAGTTCTTGATTTTACCATGTAGGTGGGAGGAAAGAGTGTCATGTTTTGAGGTCCAGGGCATGGAGAGGGTCAGGGCATCTTTTCACTTTCCATAGGGGGACTGTTGTTGAGAAGAGCTGCCTGAAGCATTATTGGAGGCTTCTTAGAATAATCATCTTACTGGGAAGTGGAAGTTGAAGTGTTCTTCAAGACCAGGCAGGTGTTTTTAGTTTGACATTTTCCCCTAGCAGCATTCAGAACCTAGGGAGGAGTGGAAATGGTATCTGTTGGGGGTTGATTGAAGGTTGGGTATCACAGTATCCAAATATAGCCAGAGACCATCACTGAGACCACTAGTGATGGAAAGGAGACTGTTGTCAGAAGTTGGGGCCGATCTGGTGAGCAGGACTGACCAAATGGAGGCACTGCAGTAGGACATGTGAACACAAGCAGCTGACTCATTAGGAAGGTGGGGAGTGGAAGAAAGGACAAGAAAAGAGGTTGTGGAAAAAAAAATAGACCCATTTGTTGAATATTTCAAAAACCCACTTCCCAGGTCCGAAAGACTGAACCCTCTGACTTTCCTCATGTTGGTAGTTGGGGAGAAGATTGTCACTTAAAACAATGTCACAACATTAAACTTGAGGGAGGAGGCAGTCTTTCCTCTCTGTTCTTTTCCTCCATTTTATTTTTATTATTTTTCTTGTCAGTATTTAATTGCCACCTTTATTTCCTTTGAGAGCCAAGAAATCTGCTTTTCCAGTTGAGAGGTACAGTGCATGGAAAAGACAAAGAAAAGAGAAATACATTTTGCTCCCCATGAGTCACTGTCTCTCCTCCTCCTCTCCCCGCTCCTTTTAATTATTCACCACCATCCCTTTTCTTTATTCACGTATCCTCTCATCTCAATGTTCATGTCACTTTGTTATTCTTAAATCATAGCCACTGGCAGTGAGAGGCTTGTCTAAACCTAAAATATGGAGGTTGCCAGTTGACAATGCACTGCGTGAAACAGCTCAGCAGTGATTCCTCTGGTCTCTTCAGTGTCACTCCTGGACAGTCCCCCCAAAGCCGGACAAGGACAGGAAAGTTCCCCATTAGCCTCTTGGACTCTCTTTCTCTCCCTCTCCCTCCCACAGATGAAAGACCTTTAAGCACAGACATTCATAAATTAAAGTGTGTCGTTAATTATTCTTAGACACCAGAAGCAGTACTTTCAAACAGAACATATATTTGTCTTCAAAAAGCCGTTCTCTTCAGAGCACTTTAACACTCACTCACCAGTGGGTTTCTAAAGAAGAAATAAAAGAGATTTAGAAAATAATAAATATAAATGTGTAGAAGGCTTTATTCATGGTGTCAACCAAATGTCCTGTATTTGCAGACTGTTATAAGGGAGTGGGAGGGGGAGGGTTATATTTATGTGACTAAATGCAGTTGAAGAGTAATGAAAAGCAGTATTTAGTCTGGGGTAAATCAGATGGAATAGAGAATGAGGTCATTTCTTCATAAAGCACTAGTATCTTCTCTCTCTTATAAATCTGTGTGTTGTGCTAAGTCACTGCAGTTATGTCTGACTCTTTGTGACCCCATGGACTGTAACCTGCCAGGCTCCTCTGTCAGTGGGATTTTTAAGGCAAGAATACTGGAGTGGGTTGCCATGCCCTTCTTCAGGGTTTCTTCCTGACCAAGGGATTGAACCCATGTCCCCTGCATTGCAGCTAGATTCTTTACTGATGAGTTACCAGGCAGGCAGGCAGATATAGTAGCTTAGTTGTGTCCGACTCTTTGTGACCTCGTGCACTATACAGTCCACGGAATTCTCCAGGCCAGAATATTGGAGTGGGTAGCCTCTCCCTTCTCCAGGGGATCTTCCCAACCCAGGGAGCAAACCCAGGTCTCCTTCATTTGCAGGCATATTCTTTACCAGCTGAACCACAAAGGAAGCCTTCCCACTCTCCGCCCCTCAAAAGAGTCACCAGGAGCCCATATAAAAGATGATGCTGTTAAAATGCTGCACTCTTTTGCCAGCAAATTTGGAAAATTCAGCAGTGGTCACAGGATGGAAAAGGTCAGTTTTCATTACAATCCCAAAGAAAGGAAATACCAAAGAATGTTCAAACTATTGCACAATTACACTTATCTCACACACTAACAAAGTAATGCTCAAAATTCTCCAAATGAGGCTTCAACAGTATGTGAATCGAGAACTTTCAGATATTCAAACTGGATTTAGAAAAGGCAGAGGAATCAGAGATCAAATTGCCAACATCTGCTGCATCATCGAAAAAGCAAAAGAGTTCCAGAAAAGCATCTACTTCTGCTTTATTGACTATTCCAAAGCCTTTGACCGTGTGGATCACAACAAACTGTGGAAAATCCTTCAAGAGATGGGAATTTCAGACCCCTTACCTGACTCCTGACAAATCTGTATGCAGGTCAAGAAGCAACAGGTAGAACTGGATATGGAACAACAGACTGGTTCCAAATAGGGAAAGGAGTATGTCAAGCCTGGCTATTGTCATCCTGTTTATTTAACTTATATGCAGAGTATATCATGTGAAATGCCAGGCTGGATGAAGCACAAGCTGGAATCAAGATCACTGAGAGAAATATCAATAACCTTGGTTACGCAGGTGACACCACCCTAAAGGCAGAAAGTGAAGAAGAGTTAAAGAGCCTCTTGATGACAGTGAAAGAGGAAAGGGAAAAAGCTGGCTTAAACCTCAACACTCAGAAAACTGAGATCATGGTATCTGGTCCCATCACTTCATGAGAAATGGATGAAGAAACAATGGAAATAGTGACAGGTGTTATTTTGGGTGACTCCAAAATCACTGTATACAGTGACTGCAGCCATGAAATTAAAAGACACTTGCTCCTTGGAAGAAAAGCTATGACCAACCTAGATAGCATATTAAAAAGTAGAGATGCTACCTTGCTGACAAAGGTACGTCTAGTCAAGGCTATGGTTTTTCCAGTGGTCATATGTGGATGTGAGAGCTGGACCATAAAGAAAGCTGAGTGTTGAAGAACTGATGCTTTTGACTGTGGTAGTGGAGAAGACTCTTGAGAGTCCCTTGGACAGCAAGGAGGTCAAATGTGTCATTCCTAAAGGAAATCAGTCTTCAATATTCATTGGAAGGACTGATACTGAAGCTCTAATCCTTTGACCACCTGATTTGAAGAGCTGACTCGTTGGAAAAGACCCTGATGCTAGGAAAGATTGAAGGTAGGAGGAGAAGAGGACGACAGAGGATGAGATGTTTGGATGGCAACTCTGACTCAATAGATATGAATTTGAGAGAGCTCCTGGAGTTGGTGATGGACAGGAAGCCTGGCATGCTACAGTCCATGTGGTTACAAAGAGTCAGACATGACTGAGCAACTGAACTAAACTGATACATATCTGTGTATATAGTTATCAGGTTTATCTATCTTTCATCTTCTTGGTGATCTCCTTCCTTTATCCAGTCACTTATTCTCCATTTATTGAATACTACACTACATTCTGAAGACATGAGGATGGATGAGACATGGTCTCTGCTCCTGAAAGCTCACAGATGACAAAATAACCTCTAATTCTATTTTTAAAAAGCCACCATGGAGGATCAAGACTAGTGACCTCTGTGTAGCAATACAGTGGGTAACTCCCTCAGGCAGGTCTGTTGTTTCAGCCAGAGTCCCCAGTGGGTGGCATTCATTGTCTTGATCTATCCACTGAAGTCTAGTTGCTGTTCTCTGCAGTCTCAAGGCCTGATATCAACTGACCAGGCCACCACATAGGTCTGTCTCAAACAGCAGGCTTGCATAGCTTGGCCTCACAGAGACAGACTGTAAGGGGGAACACCGGCAAGAAATACAGCTGTCAGGGAAACAAATATTCCTGCTCTCCAGTCAGCTTGTTCTTTCTCTGAAGAGCAGATACATGGAACATCAAAGCACAGTCAGAAGAGTGAGGATTTTGCCTATTGATGCTCTGATGCATTAGGTGATGTTTCCATATTTTATATTCCAGAGAGTGTTTTCATTTTCCTTCAAGCTTTTTAGAGGACCCCCATTTTCTTCATTCTCACACTGTATAGAGTAGCTCTTCTTCACTTCACTTCAGTTCAGTTGCTCAGTCGTATCCGACTCTTTGCAACCCCATGGACTGCAGCATGCCAGGCCTCCCTGTCCATCACCAACTCCCAGAGCTTACTCAAACTCATATCCATCGTGTCAGTGATGCCATCCAACCATCTTATCCTCTGCTTTCCCCATCTCCTCCTGTCTTCAATCTTTCCCATCATGAGGGTCTTTTCCAATAAGTCAGCTCTTTGCATCAGGTGGCCAAAGTATTGGAGTTTCAGCTTCAGCATCAGTCCTTCCAATGAATATTCATGACTGATTTCCTTTAGGATTGATTGGTTGGATCTCCTTGCAGTCCAAGAGATTCTCAAGAGTCTTTTCCAACTTCACTAAAATGCAATTTTGTGGTACCATCCTAGACTTATTAGGTCAAAATATCTGGGTAATGGGTCTTGGGAGCAATTTTGAAAAATAATTCTTCCAGTTCATTCTTATACACACTAAAGTATGAGACCCATCAGTCCATAAAAAGAAATGGTAGAAACTCCTTTTACCAGGTCCTGTTCTAGAGCAGTCCAGGGACAACCAGAGTCAGATACTATGTGATGCAGAGAAATTAGAAAATTATCTGGTCAGTCTTGAATACATGTTCCAGCAGTGTGTTCCCTTGATAGATATTGCCTTGACCCTCAGAGGAAAGTGCATCTGGCTGCCTATATCACAGTGTCATCAAGGCCAAAAATAAGGCAGAGTTCATAAAGAAATAGCAAAGGCAATATAGGGAGGATGCCAAGTCCTACTTTTGGGGGAACAAGCCTGGAGTCAGTTTGGGACATAGTTGTATATCAAAATAATAGTAAAAGATGTAAATTTGTGTTGGGAAATGGCCCACCTTGAAAACTATTAAGGGATATCAGATATTAAAGCTGGCAGGTACTGACCAAAGAGGCAAGTGGAGGTGCTGAGAAAGTGTCATGTTGGAGGATTATTATTATGGACATATTATAATTCAGTTGTGTCCAGCTTCTTTTGAAATGAGGCCCTTGGGTTTTCATTACCAAGTATCAAATGCACCCCATTGAAAAAACTAAATATGACCTTTATGTCATCAGACTCACTCTCTTCTCTTGCTATTTTCTCTTTACTTTTCATAGACATCATTTCCGGTCTGGCTTTGGCTCTCTTGTTTTCAAAGCCAGTTGTGTTTCCGGAGCCTGATTCTGTGGACTTTGCCGCTACAAAGTCTCTATTGACAGGCAATGGAGACTCAAACCTCCAACTTGTAGCTTGTGACAAAGATATAGCATTTCCAATTAGTTGCAATACTTTCTAATAAGTGAGTAATTTTTGTGCAGTGCTTACTTCTCTTGAAGGCTGAATGAACAAAAGTAAACATATAAAGTGAAACTTTCATCACCACAATTCTTGTGGATCAGGTTTCCTAGGGGAAGATTAGAAACAATTGAATCTTCTGTTCCTTTATTGTGCTATTTTTGAGTCTCAGAGGCATGTGGCCTGTCTATCATGTCTAAAAGCACTCAACCTCTGGAAAACCTTTTCTCCAATTATGGGTTTGCAGGAATGCTAACTTTTCCCTTCTGTAAAGAAGAGCACCATTGAGACCAAAGGGGAGTGACTGCCTTCTTGGTGAAATTGAGAAAAATAGAGCAGTGACAGTAATAACCATATGTAATGATGTACGTCAGTGTTCCCCACTTAAAGCATCTTCATTGATATTAACAAAATGTGAAGGCATGGAACAGAGCTTAGAAATGAGCTCAACTGTCTTGGCAGTGATTTACTGTTCTAAGAAAAAGATGATAGTAGAAATCTATTTGACATTTTTTTGACATTGGGTGTGCACAAGGAACATAGGTAACTGTTCTTTATTGTCAAAGGACAGTACCTCTTTCCCTGCACTCATAGAATAGAGTTAATCGACATGCAGGGTGAGAGAAGGATCATTGTTTCCTTTGATTGTCTACTCATCAAGGGAGAAGGACAGAGGTATTGCTTCAGGGGATCTCATGGTATAAGGGCCTAAAAGTCTACACAGGGACTTGAAACAGCTGCAGAAAACCTGAATTAGAGTCTTTCTCAGACTGCAGAGAAAAAAAAATTTTTTTACACATCAAATCAAGATATAGAAGACAAACAAATACCACTGATTTTCATGCTGTAGGTTGGAGGGAAGGGAACTCAGAAAAGATTTTATCTAGCAGATATGCTTCTGGGAACCTTCAATTATTTCTGTGTTTGATCTGTCAATAAGGTAGGAGTCATCCTCCCTACTCCCACCCCTATGTCAGGGGACCAGATCTCCCTTTATGGTAAATTCATGATATAACTGAGATCTATTCAATGTATGACACTCATTGGGTTCACTTGCTAGAATATTCTATCTTATGTGAGAAATCACACATGATATCATTCTTTTTTTAAACACAGCATTTTATTTTCTGATTATAATGTTTTGGAAAATATGATTTCATAGAACATGTGAAGAAGAAAATATGATTGCTCAGAGAGTGCCATGCTAATATTTTGGTATGCTTTGATATATAATTCCAGTTGAGCTATTTCAAATCCTAAAAATGATGCTATGAAAGTGCCGCACTCAATATGCCAGGAAATTTGGAATACTCAGCAGTGGCAACAGGACTGGAAAACGTCACTTTGCATTCCAATCCCCAAGAAAGGCAATGCAAAAGAAAGCTCAAACTATTGCACAATTGCACACATCTCACATGCTAGTAAAAGTAATGCTCAAAATTTTCCAAGCCAGGCTTCAAGAGGACATGAACCGTGCACTTCGATATTCAAGCTGGATTTAGAAAAGGCAGAGGAACCAGAGATCAAATTGCCAACATCCGTTGGATGATCGAAAAAGCAAGAGAGTTCCAGAAAAACATCTACTTCAGCTTTATTGACCATGCCAAAGCCTTTAACTGTGTGGATCATAACAAACTGTGGAAAATTCTGAAAGAGATGGGAATACCAGACAACCTGACCTGCCTCCTGAGAAATCTGTATGCAAGTCAGGAAGTAACAGTTAGAACTGGACTGGAACAACAGACTGATTCCAAATTGGGAAAGGAGTACGTCAAGGCTGGCTATTGTCAGCCTGCTTATTTAACTTATATGCAGAGTACATCATGAGAAATGCTGGGCTGGAAGAAGCCCAAGCTGGAATCAAGATTGCCGGGAGAAATATCAATAACCTCAGATATGCAGATGACACCACCCTTATGACAGAAAGTGAAGAAGAACTAAAGAGCCTCTTGATGAAAGTGAAAGAGGAGAGTGAAAAAGTTGGCTTAAAGCTCAACATTCAGAAAACAAAGATCATGGCATCTGGTCCCATCACTTCATAGCACATAGATGGGGAAACAATGGAAAGAGTTGCTGACTTTATTTTTCTGGGCTCCAAAATCACTGCAGATGGTGACTGCAGCCATGAAATTAAAAGATACTTGCTCCTTGGAAGAAAAGCTATGACCAACCTAGATAGCATATTAAAAAGCAGAGACATTGCTTTACCAACAAATGTCCATCTAGTCAAAGCTGTGGTTTGTCCAGTAGTCATGTATGGATGTAAGAGTTGGACTATAAAGAAAGCTGAGTGCCAAATAATTGATGCTGTTGAACTGTGGTGTTGGAGAAGACTTTTGAGAGTCCCTTGGGCTGCAAAGAGGTCAAACCAGTAATCCTAAATGAAATCAGTCCTGACTATTCATTGGAAGGGCTGACATTAAAGCTGAAACTCCAACACTTTGGCCACCTGATGGGAAGAACTGACTCACTGGAAAAAACCCTGATGCTGGGAAAGATTGAAGGTGTGAGAAGGGGATGACAGAGGATGAGATGGTTGGATGGCATCACTGACTCGGTGGACATGAGTTTGAATAAACTCTGGGAGTTAATGATGGACAGGGAGGCCTTGCATGCTGCAGTCCATGGGGTCACAAAGAGTCAGACATGACTGAGCAACTGAACTGATATATAGAGATATATGTACAACATAAAGCATGCACATATGGGTGTGTTTGTGCATATACATATATAGACATGTGTATTTAATTAAAGAACATAAATATCTGTGCACATATGTGTATATCCATATATGTAAAATATAGATTATTATACAGTAAATATAGTTTTGTCTTGGTTTTGGTTAAATTATATTTTATACAGCTTCAATATTATTAGATACACTTTAAAGACAGAATTTTTTTTTACCCACATCATATTCTGATTTGGACACATCACAATATATTTTGCTGTTTCTTCAGAATGTGTGTTTTTTAATCAAGTATTATGGCATCTATTTCATAGAGTTTCCATTTTATGATTTTGCAACTGTCTTTTATTTTTGGTGTGTGTAGGAAGCAGAAGCATGCCTCCTTCCAAAAGATGATATTGTTTAGTTGCTAAGCTGTGTCCAACTCTTTTGTGACCTCATGGACTGTAGCCCACCAGGCACCCTTGTCCATGAGATTTCCTAGGCAAGAATATTGGAGTGGGTTGCCTTTTCCTCCTCTAAGGGATCTCCCCAACTCAGGAATTGAACCCACAACTCTTGCACTGGCAGGAGGATTCTTTTACCACTGGTCCACCAGGGAAGCCCCACTCAAAGAAATCCATGCTCTAATCCCTGGAATCCATGAATGTTTTCTGCTGTCTGACAGAAGGGAATTTGTAAATGTAATTAATATTAAGAAACCTTAAAATAAGGAGATTATCTTGGATTATTCAGGTGGGTAGAGTGTAACCAAATGAGTCCTTAATAACTAAGAGTTTTCTCTGTCTGGAAGCAAACAAGAAATTTGGTAGAAGAAGCTAGAGGTAGCCTCAGATGGTAAAGAATCTGCCTGCAGTGGAGGAGGCCCTGGGTTGGGAAGATCCCCTGCAGGATGAAATGGCAACCCACTCCAGTATTCTTTTTTCTTTTAAATTTAAATTTATTTATTTTAATTGGAGGCTAATTACTTCACAATAATGTATTGGTTTTGCCATACATCAACATGAGTCTGCCATGGGTGTACACGTGTTACCCATCCTGAACTCCCCTCCCATCTCCCTCCCCGTACCATCACTCTGGGTCATCCCGTGCACCAGCCCCAAGCATCTCATGGACAGAACAGCCTGGCAGGCTACAGTCCATGGGGTCACAAAAGAGTTGGACAAGACTGAGCAACTAGCATTTTCACCTTTACTTTCAAACAAGAGGAAGTTTGACATGCTGTTGCTAGCTTTGCCAAGTAGGGACCTATGTACAAGGATCAGAGAGAGGCTCTCCAAGCTAAGAGCAGCCCCCAGCCGACAGCCAGTGGGGAAAGATGGGCAGACATCAGTCTCACAGCTGCAAGGAACTAGATTCTGCCAGCAGCCAAGGTGCCTCCCATAGGCTTCCCACAGTTTCCTGATAGGTGACGAGCCAGGCAGCAATTTGATTTGAGCTTTATGAAACCTACAGCAGAGAAACTAGCTGAGCCAACCCAGATTTCTGAGCGCAGAACTGAGAAAAATAAATCAGTATCATTTTTTAAGTTCTAAGATTGTGGTATTTATTTCAGCAGTAATAGCAAACTGATATTGTAGCCTATAATACACTTCCTATTATTAATAATAGATTATTTTATTTTTGCTTTTTGAGCTTTTCAGATGGGTCATTATGATCTTTGAAATCAGCTCTTTGAAGTTTTCATAATGTAAATCTTAAGTTGATGTACACAATGAATGGGAAGAAAATATTATACTGCAGTTATTTCAGCCAGAGTTATGCACCTTAAATTGCACCATGTAAGTTCACTAGAGGTAACTGACAAAGAATTGTATACTGTTACCCCAGTTCTTACAGAATTGCTTTTGAATGATATTTTCTTTTTTTTAATTTATTTGTTTTAATTGGAGGCTAATTACAATATTGTAGTGGTTTTTGCCATACATCGACATGAATCAGCCATGGGTGTGCATGTGTTCCCCATCCTGAACCCCCCTCCCACCTTCCTTCCCATCCCATCCCTCAGGGTCATCCCAGTGTACCAGCCCTAAGCACCTTGTCTCATGCATCAAATCTGGACTGGCAATCTATTTCACATATGGTAATATACATGTTTTAATGCTATTCCTCAGATCATCCCACCCTCACCTTCTCCCAGAGTCCAAAAGACTGTTCTATACATCTGTGTCTCTTTTGCTGAAACATGATTGATATTTTCTGATGAACTATATAATTCTTAAGTAGTGATATTATTGTGCTTAAAAATAAATATAACATGAAATCAGTGAGTCAGTTGACTTTCAAAGTATATGTTAAAAGGGACTCTATAATGATTTTTTAAAATTCTGTTTACATCCCTGTTTCACTGGTATTTAGAAGGGTTCTAGGAGAGTACATTGTCTAAGGGAAATATTCTTCCCACATCTTTTCTTCCTGGAAGCCATATGAATTTTCATGCAAAATGATTGAAAATACATGAGTTACTCCTTTACACGTTGCTTAACTAATGGAAACGTCTTGTTCAGAAGACAATTTACCTTTGGCAAAACATTATATAAATAGAATCAGAACTTAGACCTTATCAGGAAGTAATTTCTTATCCTGGCTTCTCTAAGAACTCTTAATTTAGGTGTAATTCACTCATGAGCCTGTTCTTAAATAGCAGCCCTGACACCCTCCTAGAAAACTTGTAAAAAACATTTTTTTTTGAAAAATGACTTTTTCCTAAGAAAGACTTCTGTTCTAATAGACATATTAAATTATAATTAATGCTATGCTACCGTCAGACACATCTTTCTACAGACAATGCTTTGTTCTTCCCTGGGCCAACAAAGTTAAAATTAGGCAAAATCTCTTTCACTAACAAGACCGAAAATTCTGTCATTGAGAACTTCGCATTGGTTATATACAAAAGAGGGTTTTCAAAGGCTAGAGAAGGAATGAACAAAAGGAGACATCAAAAGAACTATGCTTCTGGTAAGGTTTTGGACAGTAAGGACACCAGCTTAAGTGAGAGAAGTTTGTAAAGTCATAAATACCTTAGGATTGAGGACAGGATGTGACAAGCCAAAAAAAAAATTTAAAAAAGAAAAGAAGAGCAAAGGATGATATCTGCTCATTTTTGGTGGCTGCCATGAGATGAATGACCTTTTCAGTGTCAATGGCTTCTGTTCAACAACAGATGTTCTCTTCCACCTGCTCCTACTGTCCATACATTTTTTCCCCCAACATTTCACTCTTAATTTTTAATCAGCATATGGTATTTATTAAATTACTGCTATGCATCAAACATTGTCGGTTCCCTTGTGGTATGTCCACACTTTTTGTGAGCAGCCATGAGGTGTTTTCCAGCCTCTTGTCTCTCCCCACTGTAGTTGTTTCTCTTGCCATCTAATTGCAACAAGAATATTTATTAGTGTTGCCCAGTGTGACTGCCACCTTCCTGCCCTGAGACGCCCCCAGAACCATGCAGACTCTGCTAAAACTCAGTGGGATTTGGTGAGGTCCAGAGGCCCACCAATGTTAAGAATTGATGGACTCTAGTCACCTTGATCACGACTTTGCATCCCTTGCTTCTCACATAATAAGGAAGATTCAAGTGTCTCCTGCACTTTTTTTTTTCTTTTTGGTATTCTCTAATTCCTATATCTGACCAAATATTTCACATATTACTTTTCTCAAAGGTCTTTTGTGTGTCAGAACTTGTTTCAGGATTAATTATTGTTGCTTTTTGTTGTTAGTTGCTAAGAAACATCCACCTTTTTGCTACCCTTTGGATTATATCCTACCGGGCTCCTCTGTCCATGGGACTTCTCAGGCAAGAATACTGGAATGGGTTGCCATTTCCTTCTCCAGGAGATGTTCCCAACACAGGGATCGAACCCATGTCTTCTGTTTGGCAGGCAGATTCTTTACCAGCGAGCCATCTAGGAAGCCCATTTCAGAATTAATAAACTCTGCTAAAGTTTTAAACTTTCTATTCTTTCCATAAACTGAAGGGCCTTACCTAAAAGCTGGAGTTCTGTAAATGCCACATTTTCTTCATTTACATTAAGAAGAAACTGCTAATTTTCTCATGTTTCAGTGCTTCAATGTCCCATGTGCTTAAAGGTAAGGATGTGGAATAGGTGTCATATTCTCTCCTCAATTCACTGTATGACAATTATACATTGGCTCGATGTTAAAAAATAAGAGTAAGTTATAATTATGTTATAGTCAGTCTCAGGCCTTTTGAATATTTTATGCTCTTCCTTCCTTCATCTTGTCATCCAACAAGTCCTCATTTCCCTAATTCATTTATTGAGACATTTCTTTCCTGTTGCACGTGTTGTATTCTTCAAACCAAGTCCCTCTCTCATCCTGAATAACTTCATGGTCATAGCAGTAGGGGGCTTCCCTAGTAGCTTAGCTGTAAAGAATCCAATGCAGAAAACATGAGTTTGATCCCTGGGTCAGGAAGATCCCCTGGAGAAGGAAATGACAACTCATTCCAGTATTTTTGCCTGGGAAATCCCATGGACAGAAGGGCTGGGTGGGCTACAGTCCATGGGGTCACAAAAGAGTCAGACATGACTTAACGACTAAACCACCAGCACCACACAGCTGTAGACTCATTCATCCAAGGTGTTTCAGTTCTTTGACATCCTCCTATCTCCTGACTTTGTCCCTTCCATCTCTTCAATAGTATCAGATTGTGTCATCATTCAAGACCATCAGCATTCCTTACTTAAGTCATTGAGTACTGTGGCCGCCTACCCTGTCAATTTGCTTCCATGATGGCTGTCCTCCAATCTTCTCTGCACACCAGAGTAATCATATAAAAGGCAAAATAGAATCAAGCAATTTCCTTGTTAAAAGCTCTTTGAAAGATTTTGGTTTTTAGTCTTGATGTATAAAGAGCTTGAAAGTCATCACTCTTGTCCTACAAGAAGAAAAAACAGGACAAATTGAAAACCAGTGATGTTCCTTGGCCTCCTCAGAAAACTGAAGACATAAGACAAATTGGCATCTTGAAATGTGAAGGGGAAAGGCACATTCAGGAGATGCAGCCCTGAGTTTGCTTCCCTGGGGCAAACCCCGATGGACTCCATTTCATTAATTCCACTGTAATTGAATTATAAATATGTTTATGGCTAGATTCAATACTGAGCAAGACTGATGGAAGTATAAACAGTACAAGTAAAAATTATATGCAATAATTTCTATTTTGTCACATATTCCTTAAGTTAAACTTAGGTCTTTGTCTATTCCCATGATATTCTCTGTCTTTACATGGTATTTTCAGGCACCAGAAATTTCTCACATCTTAGTTGACCCTTTGCTTCTTGGAAAGCCACCTACCTTTGAAGCCCTTAGTGCACTTTTTCTTGCTGTCAAAGTTAATTAAGAGTTATTGATGGCATGACTTCTTCAAGTTTTTGTTCAGCTTCACTAGATAGGCAATCCTTCTCCTAAATAAGAAAGATCTTCTTAGTTTCAGGGAAAGTCTGAAATAACATCTTTTCCAGATTTGTTCTTTTCTTTCTCAGATGGAGGAAAAAAAAAAAAGTGATCCTATGTCTCTTTCATCAGTTTATTTATTTTTTTTCCCCTAACTCATGACCTTCCACCAGGAAAAGAAAAAGAAACTCATCTTTGTGACTAAGTCGCTGATTTGTTCAACTCCCTTTCTCCTTTATCAATACTTAATTAAGTGAGAATATTTTCTCTTATTTCTTTCAGGTTTGTAACCTGCTGAAACCAACTTGGTTTTCCTTTGACTGTTACAAATAGGCCTGGCCATGGAAAGATAATTACAGCGATTGCCTCACAGTGGCTATTTTAGTAACCATGCCTGACATGTATTCCTGGCATACAATGACATGCAATAATTCACTGTGACAATACTTCCAAGAATTACTTCTACCTCTTTAAAAAAATTGTTACTATACAGACTTGTGCAATGTTGAAATACTTTTATTGGCATCTCCCCAGTAAAAATGAATACAACTGAAAGCTTTCTCATATATTTCACAATTATGCCTCTTTTAAGACTTTTGCAAAGGAAACTATTCCCAGTTCCACTGATGGTATTCATAGTGTTCTAACATATTTTATTGTCTCTCTACTTGGTTCTCCAATTAGCTTGAGGCTTCTTAGAGAAATCTTGCCCTTCTGTGAGTCTTCAGCATTTAGCATGATTCCTTACATGGTGTTCCCAATTATTGTTGAATGATTGATGTATCAGTGAATACATGGTTATATGTGTACATTTATATCTTTTATATAAATATCTTTACATATTTTATCTACATTGATATAAATATATATGTGTATGTATACATATTATTATGTATAAATACATTTATACATGGATAAAGGAATAAATGAATGAATTAGTATATTAAGTATAGTTAGCATACCAATACATATGCTTAGTTCAATGGAGACTTAAAAATCATTTTGGTTTTAGGAAAAGTGTTAGTTACTCAGTCGTATCCAACTCTTTGCGAACCCAGGACTAGACTATAGCCTGCCAGAATACTCTGTCCACAAAATTCTCCAGGCAAGAATACTGGAATGGGTTGCCATTGTCTTTAGGAAGAGACTAGTAAACAAACAAACTTCTGGATTCAGTAATGCCTGGAAGACACTACTTTTGCTGCTCAGTGGTGCCCCTTCATGGTTATTTTCTATGTCACACTGTAAATTAACTCCTCTTCAACAATGACAGGTCACCTCCATCAGTTTCCTGCCTAATTATGAGAGAGTCAGAAAAACATGAAAGAAGGTTTCTTAATTAAAAGACAAAAGGTAGATAAAATGTCGCTAGAAAAACCTGTTTCTCTGATTTTCCCTTTTAAAAACAGCTGCTGCTTCAACGTTTAGACCTCTCAAACGATTTCCTCATATATATATTTAGTAAGGTCCAGAAGAAAGGGCTTGGTAGAGTAAGTGGATGCCACACATTAACATGTACTAAGAAAAATTAATAACATGAGGGCTGGAGGTTGCTGTCTGCAGCACAATTTGCTCCTTACTTTATATTATAGAAGTAAGGAGGGAAGATCATTGTCAAAGCCAAATTTTGCTGCAGCCCTATGATAAGCTCTCTAATTAGAATAAGCACAGTATCCAAGAACAAAGATTTTTTAAATTGGCTTGCAGTGAGTGCAGGTGATGAAGCAGCTGGCAGAGTTAATAACATACCTTCTATAATTGCAGAAGACCTAGTTCTAAACAGAGTGGGTAATGCCACTTGGAAAGAGATGAACAGAAAATTAGATAGGGATGAGGGGGCAGAATGTATGAGGGGACATGGAGTTGCAAGAGGGTGCAGAGACTGTTTGAATGGACATGTGGACAAGAAGTCACTTCTGATTGAGAATATGGGAAGAGGCGTTTTGGGAAGGGAGTGCAATGACAGGAAGGTAGAAAAGTGGCAAACTCTCAGTATATTTGCAAGGAAATAACATGTTGAAGAGGAAAAAGAATTCTGTTTTCTAAAGACCCATGTGGATTTTGGCCTTGAAAGGTTGAATTGGAAGACATATGGTTGGAGGACTCTGAGACTGATTCTCAATGTTTATTTGAAAAATCAGAGGTAAATAGAGGACTAAGTGTTCATACTGAATGAGATAGGGAAGGGTTAGCTTGGGTTAATAGTTGATTACTGAAATACATTTCCACAGAGACAGCCTACCATTATCAAGGGGAAATCAGGAATCAGCTTTAATTTATAAAAATTCATGAGGCAAAAATTTTGCTTGTACCTCTGCTCTGTTAGGAATAGCTGCAGTGCTTCATTCGTCTTGAATCCAAATTTAACAATCATAGTCTGCTTAAATGTTTTCCCAAATAATGCTTCAGTAGTCTTAGTTTTGTAGCTTTAAAGGGTATATTTCTATTGGAGAATATTAAAAAATATAAAAATAATTCTAATAGTATTTTAGGAATTGATATGTACAAGTCAAATAAAATATATATTTCAAAAAGCAAAATCAAAATGCAAAGACTATGAAAAACAGACACACTGGCTGACATTAGTAAAGTGTCATAGGAAAAATTGGTCTAACTCTAATATAATTTTGATTACAGAAGCATTTTATACACTAAACACACTTGAAAGAAAGACAAATTGCTTTAAGGTTATCAACAGGAAAGACTGTACAGGCAACAAAGAAACCTTGGATGCCAAATCACTTTCCATATTATAAGGCCAAGATAATAAAAGGAACCAAAAGTACCTGTTTAACATGGTTCTGGGATAAGAGAGCCCCAGGATTTCTGGACTGGAAATATCATAACTTTTTTTTTTTTTCTCTTTTTGGAAGCGAGGAGGTTGTTTAAATACCTAAATCCAAGTTTGAGATCTTAAGACTGCCAACATGCTGTGCTCTGTGGATGCCTATTCACAGTGGATAGTCACAGAGACACATAACCGCATCAGTGGTACACAGCTGCCTGCCCAGTTCAGTTACACAGTCAGCCTTGTCCTTGCTTTGCACAGAAAACTGCAGACTGTAAGCTGGCTTTCCCATTTTCCTGGGTGAATCTGTTTGTACTCACCCCTGTCCAGGCAGTCCTACTGTGATTTATTCTGTCTACACTCCTGATTTCTCAGAAAAGTAGGGCATGTCCATAATGAGAAGTCAAATAGGGCATCCTTTCTTTATGAAAAGAAAGTTTTGTACTGGAAGTGATTGTCTAAAGCTTCAAGTAGTCTGCTGACTTGAAAACTGATTATATGCAAGTATTAGGGCTTCTGTGATATCTCAGTGGTCAAGAATCCACCTAAATGCAGGAGATGCAGGTTTGATCCCTGAGTCAGGAAGACATCCTGGAGAAGGGAATGGCAACCCACTCCAGTATTCCTGCCTGGAGACTTTCATGGACAGAGGAGCCTGGTGGGCTATAGTCCATGGGGTCACAAAGAATCAGATACGACTGAGCGGCTAAACACATTAGTCAAGTAATGAGTGGGAGGCAAGTGGAAAAAGAAAACTATTTTTAAATGCACAAAAAGAAAAAATAGAGAAAGCAAAGAACTGAGAAAACCTTTCTGGTTGACTAATGTGGCCTGTTTCTGGCTTCCCCGTCATTGTGCTCTACTTTTCTGCCAGAGGGCGTCGTGTAAAACCTGCTTCTCCAGGCATCTGTGTCTCCTCTGGATCTCTTTACTCATTCTAACAGCACTGTCTTCCTGCTTAGGTTTCCCTGAGGTCCACTGCCACCTCTTCCATTTCTCAGTTCTGACTGCCAGGTGAGATGACCTCCAGAGCCTGCAGTTGTGTCTCCTCCAGTGTTCCTATCCCATCCTAGGAGACAAAACCTCTGAGTCTGCTCCTACCCACCAGATTCATGGGAACCTGGTGTGATTTGCAGCAGGAAAGTTTATACCTAATGGTGTGCTTAATTGTTAGTTGTTAGAATATCAGCATACAGTTTCAGTGATGATTTTTTGTCTCAAACATTTGCTCATTTCTGGAGTTTACCCAGACTCATACAGTAATGGAGCTAAGCACCATCAAGATGGCAGGTATGATAACATCAGTTATCTAACATTTTAATTTTGAATTTTTCTGGCCCATAGGCTGAGTTGCTGCTGAATTAAATAATTCTTCATATTTAGAGTTGTTTTAAGTGAATTTCAGTTAAGCGAGGTTTATATAGAAGAGTGTTGAATTTCTGTAACAAACGACAGATGGCAAAGCCAAATGCTGACAGCTATGGCAGCTATATATCTGAAACAGGAAACATTTTTCAAGAATCAGTATTGTCATCTCTTTTTCCAATTCTGTTTGAGTGCTAAGAGTGTGCTACGACTCAGATAAAAAAGAAAAATAAAGTACAATACTCACTAGGAAAAATAGTACATTACTCACCAGGATTTTCCTGTGTTTGTTTTTTTTTTTGTTTGTTTCTTCTTTTCTTCTTCTTCTTCTTTTTTAATTAGACTCTTCCAATACCATGGGCACAGAGAAAAAAGGTAGTTTCCACCGTTCAACTTTGACAACTGTTCATAGCATCTGGAAGATGTGCATATCTTGTACATGAGAAGGAGGAGAGGATTATGGCTGTACATCCCTTGGCTATATTGTATTCTTGCTCTAATATGCTCCAGGCCAAGGGTCTTTGTGGCATTGTACATCCTCAGTGGAGAGATGCTGCTATTTCAGGAGAAGGGAGAAAAGCATCAAGCACAGGCTAGCAGAATGTCCTTGGTCCTTGGGAGACTGCTGTCTTGCAGAAATAACCCAGGTCTTTTGATACTCGATGCTTTAGTTCCATTCCAACAGGAAATGTATGCATGACCTTAGGGAGGCACTTTATCTTCCTAAGCCCCAGTGTTGTCATCAGTGAAAAGGAAGATAAACATCTTGACTTTCTTATTTCTAGGGCTGTTGTCAGACTCAAAGTAGGTAGCTTGAAGACAGTTTATAATGATCTATAGTGTTGCCTCTGAACTAATTTGGTATTATCACCATGGGTCTAAGTTACTCTAAAGAGGACGTGGGGTTGAAGAGCCCTGGAGTTCCTAACTGCAGATTGGTTCTGACTCTCCATGGCTATCCAAGAAGTTGATGGGTTGGACAGCAGGGTCTGAGACACAGCTTCTGTTTGTCACATCCCATCCTTGTCACCTCTCAACTGATAAAGACTAAAGACTTTGTGACAAAGGCTGGAAAGGATATTTGACAATTAGTCTTTACCTCACTCCCCTCCCAGGCCTCTTTCCTAATGCCAAATATAAGATTTTCTTTGGCTTTATCTCCCCTCCCCATCCCAAATTGAAGTGTTTTGTTTTTAGTTAAGAAGAGCAGTTAATTCCCCAGCAGAAGGAACATTCTTGGAACTGACTTCCTGAAAGCCATCCAGACCAATCTTTGAGAGTCTGATAAGGCCTCATTAAGTGGACACCAACAGACAATTGTTTTGATGCTGTCCTGTGTATCAGGATAAATACCAGTTAGCTCTTGGCACTGAAAATCTGCCCTCTGTGATTTAGGACAAATAGACTAACTTTACTTATTCAGCCCTCCAATATGGTTAGCAGTCATGAGGTCAGGATGGCTTCAATATCTGAGTGAATCTTTTTATCTACATTATTATAAGCAGCTAGTCATCTTCTCTATCATCCTTGTCAATCCCCACAACTAATTGGTCACGAGTGCTTCAGAGTGTTCCTCTTGAATATCTTTTGGATGTGTCTTCTTTGCAGAAAAAAGACTTTTTCTTGCCTCATCTGATCGTGGTGATAATCTTCATGCTACTGACCCAGCAGCACTCTTCTTCCATCCAATTCATCCTTTCTCCATGCTGCTACCAGAATCATTTCCAAATACAAACCATGACTTTGTTATCTCCTTGTTAGTGCCTCAGTGCTTTGCTAAAACTCTCAGGTCTAGGTCCAAATTCCTTAGCACAGAATACAAGGCCTTTCTACTCTGCTCTATAGGTCTACATTCCTCTAGTCTGACCTCAGGGTATCATCTGCTTTGAAGTAAACTAGTTTACTTCAAAGAAAGGATGAGTTGGACGGAAGAAGAGTGCTGTTGGGTCAGTAGCATAAAAGTTATCACCATGATTCAGATGAGGCAAGAAAAAGTCTTTCTTCTGCAAAGAAGACACATCCAAAAGATATTCAAGAGGAACACTCTGAAGCACTCGTGACCAATTAGTTGTGGGGATTGACAAGGATGATAGAGAAGGACATTCACTAAAAACGAATACTGCAGGGCTCCACCCTAAAAAACTTCCCTGATGGCTCAGACAGTAAAGTGTTTGCCTACAATGTGGGACACCTGGGTTCGATCCCTGGGTCGGAAAGATCCTCTGGAGAAGGAAATGGCAACCCACTCCAGTACTCTTGCCTGGAAAATCCTGTGGATGGAGAGGCCTGATAGCCTACAATCCACAGGGTTGCAAAGAGTCAGACATGACTGAGCGACTAAACTAAAACTAGACTAAAACCCTAAAAGTGCTGAAATAAGATTTTGAGGGAGAGATCTACCAAATCCACATTTTAAACAGTAGTCTAAGGTGATTTTTATGTCTAGTAAAGTAAGAACCACTGCACTAGACCATGAATAAAATAACCCATTGGGGCCAAGAAAGCAACAACTGTGTCTATACTTTCTGTGTCTATTCCCCATATTTTCCTGGTATTACTGTAAGCTCAGTAAATGTTTGCTTAATAAAAAATAAAATGAGTCTAATTGAAAATTCACCAAGGGGATATTTGTTGACTAGAAACAGGCATGAGGAAGCCTAACGGTATGCTAGAAATTGATCTGTATTGATCTGGACTATGGCTTCACATATTAATATAAATGTGAAAATACACCTAAGATTAATGCAATTTTATGACTAAACTAAATATATATCTCCATATGAATGAAAAAAACTGACTCAATCAATCAATGATTGGAACCCAACAATGGGTTTCTCCACCTTTCTGTACCCAATAGGTTTTCTCTCCTGTCTTCTCCACCTTGGTTAGTAATCCACTCCCCTAGCCACCAATGGTCACCAATTGGTGTTATTTTCTAAAAATTATTTCTCTTCCTAGTCATCATGAAAACACTGTTTTCCTCCTTTATAGTATCTCAAAAGGATTTCTTTCCTGCCTGTCTCAATGATCCTGCCCTATTCAGGCCCTAATTATTTACAATTCAGCTCTAGTTATGCCATGTCAACCCAATTTAAAGTCCAAATGGCTTCATGTTGGTCACAAAGTGCTCCTTATGTTTGACCTTCATTATCTGATCTTAACCTTTTTATACTGCTTGTTATTCTCCACTGGCCTCAACACCCAGTGCAACGTATGCTCAACTCAATCTTTGTGACTGTTATTCCACGTCCTTGTGTCTCTACTCATGCTCTCCTTACTGTCTGTGATGCCCTCACCTCATTTTTTATCTTCTGAAAGCCTATGCAGTCCAGCTGAAAGGTTGCCTCTTCCTTGGAGCTGCCTCTGATCTCCTGGCTGGAAAGAATCAATCGCTCCTGAGTGTTCTTAATGTGAGAGCTTATTGATTGAGAGTAAGTGTGGGTCCTGCAAACCTACAAGCCCAGAAAATAAACATCAAGGTAGTAGGGAAGAGCACCATGTAACTCTGTTAAGAGCTGTAGGTCTCTTGCACTGGGTGTGGAGATAAGGATTTCAGGAACGATTAATATGCATTAGGCATAAAACAGAGCTGGCTGTCAACCTTCTGCAGCCATGTTCTGGCTGAATAGAAGAGAAACTGGCCCTTGCACATAGGCAAGATGGCTGCAGTTCCCATCCTATGGACAGGAGTCAAAATCACAGAGGGCAAGGAAAAGGAGGCTCTTCCATTTTGAAATTGAGTTCATTGGCGAGTCCATCAAAATAGGAGGTATGTGTAGTATATGTGCAAGTAGAATTATTATTATTAAGGCTTAATATTTGTAATGTAAAACTGACTTTCGTATACATCCCCTTTGGAGAAGGCAATGGTACCCTACTCCAGTACACTTGCCTGGAAAATCCCATGGGCAGAGGAGCCTGGTAGGCTGCAGTCCGTGGGGTCGCTAAGAGTTGGAGGCAACTGAGCGATTTAACTTTCTCTTCTCACTTTCATGCATTGGAGAAAGAAATGGCAACCCACTCCCGTGTTCTTGCCTGGAGAATCCCAGGGACGGGGGAGCCTGGTGGGCTACTGTCTATGGGATCACACAGAGTTGGACATAACTGAAGTGACTTAGCAGCAGCAGCAGCAGCATACATCTCCTTTAACCCTAATAATACATCCATGGAGGTAGTGGCTTCCCTGGTGGCTCAGAGGTTAAAGCATCTGCCTGCAATGTGGGAGACCTGGGTTCGATCCCTGGGTTGGGAAGATCCCCTGGAGAAGGAAATGGCAACCCACTCCAGTATTCTTGCCTGGAGAATCCCATGGACAGAGGAGCTTGGTGGGCTACAGTCCATGGGGTTGCAAGAGTCGGACATGACTGAGCGACTTCACTTCAATGTTATTTCTATATTCATTCTTTAAAAAATGAATAACATGTCATTTGGAAAAGTTAAGTAATGTAATATTTTGTAGAAAGTGGTACACTGGAGACTCAAAGCCAAATTTCTTTAAATCCTATGCTTTGAAGTAAGAATAAATACTGTCTTAATATTGTAATTTTACTTAAAATTTTCAAGTTGATGTTAGAAGTAGGTGTGTACATATATGGATATGTACATATCATATACATATATGTCATATACATGTATACATATAGATGTACTACATATTAATCTTCTGTAAGCTAAACCTGTGTTGAGATTGACATTTTAAGCAAACTGCTTAGAGATTAAAATATAAGATTTTCACCACTCACGTGCTTTTAAGAGTTAAAACTGTTGGAAGTCCCGGTTTCATGTAGATCTCTTAAATTAAGTGTATGTAAACAGTAGGACTCCATTAATGACTCTAGAATTTCTTGAAGCTTTACATATTAAAGGAAAAAAACAGTGGGGATGTCTTGATCTTATTTTCAAATCAGATTGTTCTTATTTCAGCACTGCTTTATTTTTCCTAGATGAGCTATAAGACCCTAATTTTGTGTTCCAGGAAAAAGCTTTATAACAATAATAACAGTAATAAAAACAGCTAATATTTACTTTGTATTATGTGCCAGTCATTATACTTTGTCACTTAATTCTCATAACTATTCTGTACCATTAACATTACCATTGTGTAAGTAAGACAAGACAAAGAGAAATTAATTTTCTCACCATCACACAAAAAGAAGGCTATATGATTGGATTTTATTAGGGTCATGATTACAAGGACCAAGAATAAGGGACTGGGGCAAATAAAACTGGAAAGGATGAAAAGTCAGTTTAAGAGTGTGATATCAAGATGGTTAATACCATGGTGAAACTGAACCACCTCAGAACCTTCTAATAGGAGAGAGCTAGTTAAGCAATTCTCAGAGTGGTCCACCAGAAACTTGATGGGGGCAAACATTTATATTTACCCTTTGACTCCCATCACTCTTCCTGCGTGGTTACCTGTGTATCTTTTTTTTAATGTATATTTTCATTTATTTGTTTATTTTAATTGGAAGCTAATTACTTTACAATATTATGGTAGCTTTTATTATACATCAACATGAATCAGCCATGGGTGTACACATGTCCCCCATCCCATCCCTCAGTCCCAGTGCACTGGCCCAGAGCACCCTGTCTCATGGATCAAACCTGGACTGGCGATCTATTTCACATATGTTAATATACATGTTTCAATGCTATTCTCTCAAATCATCCCACCCTCGCCTTCTCCCACAGAGTCCAAATGTCTGTTCTTTACATCTGTGTCTCTTTTGCTGTCTCGCATATAGGGTCATCATTAGCATCTTTCTAAATTCCACATATATGTGTTAATATACTGTATTGGTGCTTTTCTTTCTGACTTCTTCACTCAGTATAATAGGTTTCAGCGTCATCCACCTCATTAGAACTGATTCAAATGCATTCTTTTTAATAGCTGAGTAATACTCCATTGTGTATATGTACCACAGCTTTCTTATCCATTCATCTGCTGATGGACGTCTAGGTTGTTTCCACGTCCTGGCTATTGTAACAATGCTGTGATGAACATTGGGGTACATGTTTTTCTTTCAATTCTGGTTTCCTCGGTGTTTATGCCCAGCAGTGGGATTGCTGACTCATATGGCAGTTCTATTTCAAGTTTTTAAAGGAATCTCCACACTGTTCTCCATAGTGGCTGTACTAGTTTGCATTCCCACCAACAGTGTAAGAAGGTTCCCTTTTCCTCACATTCTCTCCAGTATTCCCACCAAAAGTGTAAGAGGGTTCCCTTTTCCTCACACTCTCTCCAGCATTTACTTTTTGATAGCAGCCATTCTGACCGGTGTGAGATGGTACCTCATTGTGGTTTTGATTTGCATTTCTCTGATAATGAGTGATGTTGAGCATCTTTTCATGTGTTTATGTATCTTTAATCACTGCAATACAAACACTCTCTCTCTCACTCATTCTCTCTCTTTCTTCTGGACAACACAAGCACCATGCTACTGAGTTCCAACTAGATTCCTATAATTTAACATTAGAAAAAGCCCAAGTCAAAAAGAAAGAAAGTAGAGGAACAGGTCAAGTCCACACAGAATTTGTTTATAAAGCTTGAGCTGGAATCAGAGATAAAGCTGAGGAGATGGGGTCAGTCACAGGATACATTCAGTAAGTTCACATCTAAAAACTGTTTACTCTCTATGTTAAAACCTAAATCATGACTTCTAACTAGTGGCTAACTGCAATTTGCAAAAGAATTCACCTTAATTAATGTAATGTTATATTTCATTTGTGGCTAATAAAATTGGTTACTTTTTTAAAAAGACAATATTAAACCTGTAGTGGAACAAGCTATTTGCTATTATACTAATCCCAAAGCCATAACTGATTTATGTTTCTGTCCCTACCATTCTTTCTAGGCTCCCCTATCCTCAGTTACCACTTTAACTAGTCTAGGTTTCTTGCCCGGTAGTCTGACACAGAACTTCATCACTGGAGTGAGGGGGCGGGGTGTGTGGTCTGAGCTTTATTGCACTGTGTCTACTGGAAATGCACATTCACTGTTATTGTCAGACCTGGGTGCAGGTCCCTTAAAATGTCCCAATGAATTTCTTTAGTTCTAGACATATTCCTCTTGTTCCAATTATGGAAAAGCAAACTTTGCTCCCTGTGATAATCAGGATCAACCTGTCATAACTCTAGTAGCTCTTTTCTTGGCTTCTGGTCTCTGATACCAGGTGGCACTTATAGCACTTATTTAATTAAACACTCATTGTGTCCCCTTGTGGTGGTTTCCCCTCTGCAACCAGGACTTCCATCAGACCCTAGTATTTTAGGGATGAGAAGTGATTTTTTTCTCAAGGAGCTCATTCAACTTGGTGATCATAAGTGGTATGAATAGCAGTCTTTTGGTTTTCAGAACCAAGAATTTATTCTTATATTGGGAATGAGTCACGACACAATGGTATTGGTTTGCTTTATACACTTCCTCCTGGAGGAAAGGGTTATCAAAACTTGCAAGGTATCGACTCTGAGATGATACCTTAGCTGAGTGTGTAATAGGCCATTCTAATGTTCTATTACTCTAACTACTTTCAGATAAGTGGTAAAGACTAGTTTGTACCATTGTTACACCCCATTAATCATCTGTCCTCCATTAACCCTCTAACTGGCATTACTCCCCTTGTATTAATGTTAACTCAGACCTTGTTTTCAACTGCTCTCAAAGTGTTTGTGGTAGACTCCTTTCCCTAATATGCAGTTACCCTGATAAATGACCATAAGTACTTTATGGGGGAGGATTCAGGGAATATGTATTATATACATATCTTAATGGCATTCCAAGGTCCTTCTTCAAGGGGACCCAGTCTCTCCTTCAATCAATGTGCCCTGGCTTGGGGCTAGAAATTTGCTGGATGCTTTGCTGAAATTGAGTGTTACAGGCAGATATAATGTGAGTATACTGTATATTTTGAGAATATTCACTCTGCCATGGAATAAAAGATAATGGACTGATGAAACCTATAAGTGACTACCATAGATTGTAAGTAAGCTGGGAACTTATGATACACAGGTAAATCTCATAGGATATGTTAAATATAGGTAATAGTAAAATAAGGAGCCTGTGATGCATAAGCAAAATTTATGAGACATGATGAATACAGATTATAAATGAGCAGTAACCTGTAAGACATTCCAAAGATAGGTAAAATATATAGCCAAGATGATGGAATAAATATGAATACTACTTAGAGACAGAGATAGAAGGAGCAAGTCATGATCGTGCCTCTTCTGGACTGAAAGCCCCACGTGTACACTTGTAAGAAATGCAAACAAAATCCAGCTTCCTGCGGTAGCCAGGTGTACTTGTCCCTGCATATTTTTGATAAAGCAAGCATGAGTTATTGGCCCAGGACACTGTCTCTGTATGAAACCCCTTGCTCTAACTTCAATTCTGGATTTTACAGTCATACCATCAGAAAGAAAGCTGCTGTAGCTGAAAAAGAGAGAGAGGACAGATGAAAATTATATAATTCAGAACTCAAGAAGTACAGTCCTTCTGTCCATTTGTGTGTGTGTATGTTCAGTTGTTTCCAGTGACCCCATGGATCATAGGCAGCCAGGCTCTTCTGTTCATGGAATTTTCCAGGCAAGAATACTGGAATGGGTTGCCATTTTCCTACTTCAGTCTGTCCATTTGTACCTATCCTAAAAATGTTAATTTGTCCCACTTCACTTCCCTTGCTTCTTACTATGTATTTTTAAATAATTAAAAAAAACCAGTTAAGTTTGTTCTGTGAACACTTGTGTTTCATGGCCTTTGAGTAAGATAATTTAGTAGTGCATTTAGATGCTACCATTGCATGAAAGTAAGTTTCCACATTGCAACAGGTCAAGACTACTAGAAACTTAATCAGAGAATAGCAGCAACAGGGTATAGAGAACAGAGTAGTATACATCACGATGAAGTGTGCTGGGAACATTGGAATTTCAGCCCAGCCAAAGTCGAAAATCTTCCCTGGTGGCTCAGAGGTTAAAGCGTCTGCCTGGAATGCGGAAGACCTGAGTTTGATCCCTGGGCCAGGAAGATCCCCTGGAGAAGGAAATGGCAACCCTCTCCAGTACTCTTGCCTGGAGGATCCCATGGAGGGAGGAGCCTGGTAGGCTACAGTCCATGGGGTCACAAAGAGTCGGACACGACTGAGCGACTTCACTTTCACTTTCAAAGTCAAAAAACCGCAATGATATATATAACAATTCTAGCATCTACTGAGATACTAGACAGATATTTTAGGAATAAACATTACACTTATGAGTAAGAACTACATTTGACATACCTTAGCCAAACCCAGGAACACTTTACTGATAAGAAGATAAAAAACACAATTTTAAGAGGGGGTAAAAGTTTAAATCAGATGTTCACAAGTTAGATATACAAATGGCCAACAAGCATATGAAATATTTTCAACCTTCCAGAGCACTTATTATTAGAGAAAATGCAAATTAAGACCAAATCAGGATACTATATCAGAATAGTTAAAATTAAGACCTTAAAAAGTAAAAAGATCTCACCAAATTGGTGAGAATGAAGCAACTGGAACTCTCATAAATTCTTGTTGGGAATATAAAATATACAATTACCTTGGAAGACAGAGTTTCTTATAAAAATCATATACCTATTCTTATATAATCCAGTAGTAACACTCCTAAGAATTTTACCCAAGAGAAGTGAAAATATAACTCTGCATAAAGATCTGCTAGGAATGTGTTTAATAGCTTCTTCCTGTTAGCTGAGAATTAGAAGCAACCCAAATAAACATATAAACAAATTGTGGTACATTTGAAAAATGAGATAACAAAAGGCATGGGTTATTGTGACTTGTGACAATATGTTTGAAACTCAGAGATACTATGCTGATTGAAAAAAGAGAAAAGCACATGAGAGTACACACTGTGTGATTTTTTTCATGTAAGTTCTAGAATAGAGAATGACATCTGGTCCCATTACTTCATGAAAAATAGATGGGAGAAAATGGAAACAGTGACAGATTTTGTTTTCTTGGGCTCCAAAATGACTGCAGACTGTGACTACAGCCATGAAATTTAAATATGCTTGTTCTTTGGAAGAAAAGCTATGACAAAGCTAGACAGAATATTAAAAAGCAAAGACATCACTTTGCTGATAAAGGTCCATCTAGTCAAAGCTAGGTTACTTCCCTCATGGCTCAGAGGTTAAAGCGTCTGCCTCCAATGCAGGAGACCCGGGTTCAATCCCTGGGTTGGGAAGGTCCTCTGGAGAAGGAAATGGCAATCTACTCCAGTATTCTTGCCTGGAGAATCCCATGGACAGAGAAGCCTAGTACATTACAGTCCATGGGGTCGCAAAGAGTCAGACACGACTGAGCGACTTCACCTTCACCTTCAGTCAAAGCTATGGTTTTTCCAGTAGTCATGTACATGTGTGAGAGTGGGACCATATGGAAGGTTGAGCACCAAAGAATTGATGCTTTTGAACTGTGATGCTGGAGAAGACTTTTGAGATTCCCTTGGACAGCAAGGAGATCAAATGAGTCAATCCTATAGGAAATCAACCCTGAATATGCATTGGAAAGAATGGTGCTGAAGCTGAAGCTCCAATATTTTGGTTACCTGATGTGAAGAACCAACTCACTGGAAAAGACTCTAACTCTGGGAAAGATTAAGGACAGGGAGGATAAGTGGATGATGACAGAGGATGAGATGGATGACATAATCAACTCAATGAACATGAGTTTAAGCAAACTCCAGGAGATAGTGAAGGACAGCGAAGCCTGGTGTGCTGCAGTCCATGGGGTTGCAAAGAGTCGGACTCAACTGAACAACTGAATAATAACAACAACAACAGGGAAATCTTGTCTATAGAGATGTGGTAATGAAAATACTTTTTATATTAATTGGGTGGACTTGGGTGTTTACATTGATCAAAACTCTTGGAACTACATACTTAAATGTCTCATTCAGTTCAGTTCAGTTCAGTCACTCAGTTGTGTCCGACTCTTTGCGACCCCATGAATCGCAGCACGCCAGGCCTCCCTGTCCGTCACCAACTCCTGGAGTTCACTCAGACTCACACCCATCGAGTCAGTGATTCCATCCAGCCATCTCATCCTCTGTCATCCCCTTCTCCTCCTGCCCCCAATCCCTTCCAGCATCAGGGTCTTGTCCAATGGGTCAACTCTTCGCATGAGATGGCCAAAGTACTGGAGTTTCAGCTTTAGCATCATTCCTTCCAAAGAAATTCCAGGGCTGATCTCCTTCAGAAGGGACTGGTTGGATCTCCTTGCAGTCCAAGGGACTCTCAAGAGTCTTCTCCAACACCACAGTTCAAAAGCATCAATCCTTTGGTGCTCAGCCTTCTCCACAGTCCAACTCTCACATCCATACATGACCACAGGAAAAACCATAGCCTTGACTAGATGGACCTTAGTCAGCAAAGTAATGTCTCTGCTTTTGAATATACTATCTAGGATGGTCATAACTTGTCTTTCAAGGAGTAAGCGTCTTTTAATTTCATGGCTGCAATCACCATCTGCAGTGATTTTGGAGCCCCCCAAAATAAAGTCTGACACTGTTTCCACTGTTTCCCCATCTATTTCCCATGAGTGATGGGACCAGATGCCATAATCTTCATTTTCTGAATGTTGAGCTTTAAGCCAACTTTTTCACTCTCCACTTTCACTTTCATCAAGAGTCTTTGAGTTCCTCTTCACTTTCTGCCATAAAGGTGGTTTCATCTGCATATCTGAGGTTATTGATATTTCTCCCAGTAATCTTGATTCCAGCTTGTGTTTGTTCCAGTCCATCATTTCTCATGATGTATTCTGCATATAAGTTAAATAAGCAGGGTGACATTGATTGTATGTAAATTATACCTCCATATCAATAAACTCAGATATGCAGATGACACCACCCTTATGGCAGAAAGTGAAGAACTAAAGAGCCTGTTGATGAAAGTGAAAGAGGAGAGTGAAAACGTGGCTTAAACCTCAACATTCAGAAAACTAAGATCATGGCCTCTGGTCCCGTCACTTCATGGCAAATAGATGGGGAAATGGTGAAAACAGTGGCTGACTTTAATTTTCTGGGCTCCAAAATCACTGCAGATGGTGACTGCAGCCATGAAATTAAAAGACACTTACTCCTTGGAATGAAGGTTATGGCCAATCTAGACAGCATATTAAAAAGCAGAGAGATTACTTTGTCAACAAAGATCTGTCTAGTCAAGGCTATGGTTTTTCCAGTAGTAATGTATGGATGTGAGAGTTGGACTATAAAGAAAGCTGAGCACCGAAAAATTGATGCTTTGGTGTTGGAGAAGTCTCTTGAGAGTCCCTTGGACTGCAAGGAGATCCAACCAGTCCATCCTAAAGGACATCAGTCCTGGTTCATTCGAAGGACTGATGTTGAAGCTGAAACTCTAATAATTGAGCCACCTGATGTGAAGAGCTGACTCGTTTGAAAAGACCCTGATGCTGGGAGGGATTAGGAGGAGGAGGAGAAGGGGATGACAGAGTATGAGATGGTTGGATGGCATCACCAACTCAATGGACATGAGTTTGGGTAAACTCTGGGAGTTGGTGTTGGACAAGGAGGCTTGGCATGCTGTTGTCCATGGGGTTGCAAAGAGTCAGACATGACTGAATGACTGGACTGAACTGAACTGAAAGTTGATTAAAATTTCTACAGTAATCCCCTATCTGACATCAATTATTGTAGCCTATAGTAGTATCAGTACTGTGGACTTTCCTGGTGGCTCAGATGGTAAAGTGTCTGCCTACAATGCGGGAGGCCCGGGTTCAATCCCTGGGTTGGAAAGATCTCCTGGAGAAGGAAATGGCAACCCACTCTAGTATTCTTGCCTGGAAAATCCCATGGGCGGAGGAGCCTGGTAGGCTACAGTCCATGAGGTTGCAGAGTCAGACAAGACTGAGTGACTTCACTTTCACTTCCATAGTACTATAAGAGCTTTCAGGAGCACTTCCAATAGTGTAATTAGACGACTTTAGGTATTCAGGCCAAAATATTAAATTATTTGTCATGGTAGAGTGAGTCTATGTGAATAACTTCTCTTCCAGTCTTATGTTCTGCTCCTTGATCCAAAGGGAACTCTCGTGATTCATTGTATGTATTAACCAAAAGGTGTAATTCTTTTAGTGAATAGTCTATGATCTTCCATAACAGAGATGCTGTTTACTTGTTTGGGTTTTGGTGAGATCTGATTCTTGTTAATGATTTGTGAGAAAGAGGAAAGACATGCCTGATCTTTAGGAAGGCAAACATAACCTTGAATGAGTTCTTTGCATGATCTCCAGGCTAGGGGAGGCTGCTCTCCTCTCTAAAGGGAGGAATAATTTGCTTTTTCTGGCCTAAAGGATATAAGAAATTTGGGGAGTTAAACCTTCCTAGGCTTGTCCATGCAAATACTCCCATACTAGTTACCAGGGCCAAACCTCTCCTCTATCAGAACTCCTTTGGTACAGGAGTCATGTTGTTTCTGCACATCAGTCTCCTTTGAAGTTGTCTCACTCCAAACAAACAAACAAAGAAAAACTGGAGTGTAATCTTCAACACAGGCTTCCCTGTGGCTGCAGGATAAGAGGATTTCTTCAAAACTTTCTATAGCGATCCTTATGGCTTTTATACTTCACCCTTAGTTGTCAGAGAAGAAAACAGCAACCCAATCTAGGATTCTTGCCTGGGAAACCCCATGGGCCGAGGAGCCTGGCAGGCTGCAGTCCATGGGGTTGCAAAGAGTTGGAAGCAACTGAGCACACACACAGGCACGTTTAGTTGATAGTTGCCTTACTAGACAAATCATTTTCTTTTCACTGTTTCTGATGCACCCAACAGAACCTTACCTTGTAATTACCATTGCCACCTGATTGTGTCCAACAGCCCACATCACCCCCCATACTTCACCTTCACTTATTATTCCAACATACCATAGGTGACAGTTTTCCTAATTTTGATGTGACAGCATGCCTGGTGTTATTACCACTCCTCTGGTCACCAGTGATGGTAATGATTCAGGTCTAGAATTTCTAGGGTTACTTCTAGTACCAGTTGTCTTACTGTGGGCTCTACCCAAAGATTTATGAGCAGGTACTTTATTTGGGAGGTGATATCAGGAAATAGAAGCAAGTAACTACACAGAGTCTAATAGGGAAAAACAAAAAGTCAGTGTAAGAGGTAATTGTTGAGCATTATTGAGTCATGAAGAGCAGAGTTTTGTCCTGCTGGCATCTTCTGAAGTCATATGAAATGCCTCACTGAATTTGAATCCAAGGACTGACAGTGAAGAGTATTCATCCATCCACTCCCATCGCAGACTGACTGAGCGTTACCGCAGAGCCGGGGCCAATCACCATGCAGCTGTAAATGAGTTATGCCTGAAAAGTCCCCACTGCAGGCCCATTCTTGGGCACCAGAGAAATCAGGGGGCAGAAAGCAAGGATGCAGAGCACGTCATGCAGGTGAAATGTGTATCAAAAGAGTCAAAGTCTACCTAGAAAAATATCTTAGAGCCATGTCTGGGGTCAGAAGTGAAGCCATAAAGATACAAAGCGGGTCTAAGAAGTATGTGATAGAGGGTTCACACGTATGCTTGTTTGACTCAGTAGTAAACTTAGCCAAAAATTTGACCCCACCCCCCGCAAATTCTTATGACCCCAAAGCTCTTCTTTAGTTTACATGAACTTGAACAAAATCTATAACAATTATTAAATCATGCTAAACTCTATTACATACTAGAGTTTTACAAGGTTTTACAGACAGGAATTCAGGATATTTTCCAAGAATCTTTCTGTAAGAGACTGTGTGGTGAAACTCAATAGAAAACAACTTTAAAAATAACTGATAATTAGCACACAGTAAGGATCATACAAATATACTGACACAAAACCCATGCTTTCTAAGGCTTTTATGAGAACATGACTTCTTTCAAAACCTTTCACAGCCAGAGTCAATTTATAAGCATTATTCTCTTAGGTTTTGAGACATGGCCTATGAACCTAAAGAATAATGTGGCAGAACTAATGTTTGTTTTTGGCAAGACTTTATTTATTTATTTTTTAGTAATGCTGCAAGTGAATCACCCCTTTCAAGCTCAGGGGGATGTAATTAATGAGTGCAGAGAAGATGGGAAAAAAAGTACACCTCCCCTAGCACTGGAGTCAAATAAAATTTTGATGCAAAGAAACAAGCTTTTACATAACTGGAAAAGACTTGAATTACACTCAGATCAAGGTCTCCAGATTCTCAATCCAATTTTCTTCCCATAGTCTCAAGGATTTAACATAAGCAAAAGTGAATTTAAATCCTGATCCTTAACACATAACTTGAACATTCACTTGTCTTCTTTAGCTTCAGGATTTTCATTTGTAATATTATAATAATTAAGACAGCACTTTCTATCTCATGAGGCTGCTATATGGGTTAAAATATCTAATGTGTATAAAGCTGTATGCAAATCTATTGTGCTTATAGTGGTTGCTGATCAGCCCTAGGTTAACCATCGGTTTGACATCTGGAGCTTCTTGTCTTCCTGTTCATCATTTGCTCCTCCCTTCATGATTTTGTTGTCCAGCTAATTTCCAGTTTATCAGGGTTGTGCCCTCCCCTCCCACAACACCCATTATTATGTGCTCTCTGTGCAGCTGTCCTTTATAAGAGGAGCTGATGAACAAATTCAGGCTAAGATGCAAATAAATGATTCTAAATTTTCAATGTTAATCTCCCTCCTCCAAGAAGTATTTAACCACAAAGAACTGAAGGTCAGAACTGAAAGGACCATATACACATCAGATAATTCCCCTCTATTTATAAATGAGAAAAAAATATAAGCCTAGAGTTGAAGAGACTTATCTAAGGACACAGAACTACTTGGTATAAAAGCCACTGCTCAAACTAATTCTCTGGATTCACTCTCTAGTGGGATTTTACATGAAGTAAAGGGGGATTTGGGGAGACTTGTCTTGGGTAGATGCTTTTAAAGTTGCCTTTCTCTAAAAAGCCAAATCACTGTCTCATTGCAAGAAAGAAAGACCTTGAAACACCCCAAACCCAAAGGATTTTCTCTAAATCTTTTAAGGCAGGATTTGTCAAGCTTTGCTGGCATTTTAGACTGGATAGTGCTTTGTGGAGGAGAGCTGCCCTGTGCGTAGTAGGGTGTTTAGCAGCACCTCTGGCCTCTACCCATTAGAAAGGAAGAGCTCCTTCTTCAGTTTTGACAATGAATATGTTCCACAGATTGCCATATTCCCTTGGGAACCCAAAGATTTGGGTCAGTCTACCAGTCAAGCTATTTACATGAACAAAGACAATAGTCAAACTTCAGAGAAATCCAGAATGGGCAACAGAAGAGGGAGATGATGATTACAGTCATGGCTTCAGGACCAAACTATAGGAGTGGGGCTATAATTTGTTCTCCTAATTTTTCTTTTGTAGTAGTTCCAGAAATCATCACCAGCCAAACTCCTGAAGTACCTCTGACTCTATAGGGTGAACATACCATGGTAAACAAGTGAATCTGAATGGTACAAGGGGTAAACCACAGTGGATGGATAGCTGCTCCATCCAGGTCCCTTTTATTGGCTGGTGGACTGGTCCTTCACTTGCTATGATTGGTAACTATTTATGTTTGCCAAAGGATTACTCTTGGCTCTGTAAGCCACCTTGCCCAGTGGAGTACACTGCCATCCCACAAGTACAAAAAGTCAGCCCCCTTTAACTCACGATGAGACTATACGGTGTGATTTCTGTGCCAGAACTTCTCCATGGGATCAAGTTGGAGCAACTCTCAACTGAGACTACTGTCTTTCATAGCTTTGCTTACTCTTAGTTTTTTTCACTTCTCTTTTCTAGAGTGTGTGTGTGTGTGTGTGTGTGCTCAGTCATGTGTGACTCTTTGTGACCTCAGTCCACCTGGCTCCTCTGTTCATGGGATTTCCCAGGCAAGAATACTGGAGTGGGTTTCCATTACCTTCTCCAAGGGATCTGCTGACTCAGGGATTGAATCCTCATCTCCTGCATTGGCAGGTGGGTTCTTTACCAGCTGAGCCACCAGGAAAGCACTTTCCTTGAGAGCACCTACAAAAAATCAGCTATATGTGTATAAATATATATTAACATATAAAGAAATAGTTTTCTAATTTTGTTTTTTTTAATAAGTTTGAAAATTTATATTTATAAGTATTTTATCCATTTTACATACATTTTAACATATTTGGTATAAAATTATTTAAATTATCTTTCTCGTATCTGAAGCATGTTTTTGTGGTTACTTTTTTTCATTCTTTCTATTAGCCATTTGTGTTCTTTTTCTGATTTTCAAGGATTATATAAATTTTAAGCCATTTTGAAGAATAAACATTGGACTTTGTTGCTTTTCTCTTTGATTTCTACTTGATGCATTTCAGTAATCTTCATCTTTTCAGTTTTACTTAGGAAGTTTTTGATATTCTTTAGCTTCTTGAAATGGATACTTAGCTCATTGCTTTTCCAGCTTTTCTTGTTTTCTAATATATGATTTTCTTAGGCTAGTGTCTTGTGATTTTTATAAAACTTAATATTCAGGAACTTTCCAGTTGTATGTATTTTGTTTATATTTGATTTAATTCCATTGTGACAAGAGAATACAAGTATGACTTTAATCCTGTGACATTTATTGAGTTATAATTTTTTTTGGAGATTTGTTGAGCCTAGTGTATCACCCAAATTTGTTAAGTGTTTTAGTGCATTTCAGAATAATGTATCTGATACAAGTTTATCAGTGTATGTCAAATTAGATTCAGTGGTTTAAATTAAATCAAATTTGCTATGATTTTATCAGATGTTTATCTTTGCTAATATTTTATCTGCTTATTCAATCAGTTATCTACAGTGATTATAGATTTGTGTATTTCTCTGTTTAGTTCTATGAGTCTTGGCATTGCATATGGTTGAGACTTTATTAGGTATATACACTTTTAAAACTGTTAGATATCCTTACTGGATGTACCTTTTTGCCTGTAAGAAATATGCCTTTTTAGTCTATTACTGCCTTCAGTTCTACTGTATAGAACATTTTTAAAGTTATGGCAGTTTTATCTTGATTCATATGTGAATATTAACAGTTAAACAAATTTAAAGGAGTGGGTTGGGAAAAGGAAACATTCTTTTTTACAGAAGAATGCCAACTACTAAACACAATGAAAATAATAGGAATAGAAAAATCAATTTTAAACAGCTGGGTAAAGCAATCAATAATCATCAATCAATGCTCAAATAATTGAGTGAAATGTTGTTGGGGGACACGATATTTAGAGTTTCCAACAATTACGGTCACTTTAGTTATTATGAAGTTGGGAGGTACTCTTAGAATGAAGAAGTCTAGTGGCTACTACCTTAACCAAATACTAACCAAACTTATCACAAATAACGTGGTAGTCTGATCTACCCCATTATTAATCTACAGGGTTAATCTAGATTAATCTACCCTGTGATTAATCATGTGCTTATTAATATGATACACTAGATGAGGACACAGCATCACCTATGTAATGTTTCTTAAAAGGTTTTTAAACTAAATGTAATCATGAAGAAATCAAGCCAAATCTAAATGTTGAGATGTTCTTCAACAAAGCTGGGGAATTTTTCAAGCAAAAATTTTTCTGTATCCCACACTTCTTAGTATTGGAAAAGAGAATGAGTGGACACAAATGTAGTTAGATGGCAAAAAGTGACTTAATTTAGGTGAAGGGTACATTACATTATTCTTGCAACTTTAGCTGATGTTAACTTTAAAAAAAATGAATTAATGGGGGCAAATAATTGATTTTAGAAAACGTGCGTGTGCTAAGTCGTTTGCGTTATGTCCAACTCTTTGTGATCCTTGGACAAAGATGTTTTGTCCATGTTCCTCTGTCCTGCCATGTCCTGCCATGTTCCTCTGTCCATGGGATTCTGCAGGCAAGGATGTTGGAGTGGGTTGCCATAATCTCCTCCAGGGAAGCTTCCCAACCCAGGGATTGAACCCATATCTCATATGTCTCCTGCACTGGCAGGTGGATTCTTCACCATTAGTGCCACCTGGGAAGACCCTTAGAAAATAGAAGCATTCCAAACAATTTGCTTACAACAGAGTGAATAAAAAGTTGTGGTCTGTTAGTCAATGATATACCTTACAGTAGTAAGTATACATTATAGATATAAGCAACATAAATGAACCACAAAAACATGAAAAAATGTCATAAAGATACATACATAATGATCTATTATTATAAAACTTAAAACCAAGCAAGCTCTATACCATATTTTTGCATGATAAGACTGAGAAAGAAAAGCAAGGCAATGCTGAGCAGAGGGGATGTAATGCAATCATACAGGAATATATAGAAATCATCTAAGGAACAGGTATTATTATATTTCTTAAACCAGTGGTTAGTGTATAGGTAGATGTTCAGCAGTTTTTGTTCTAAACTAGGATAGCATATTCAAAAGCAGAGATGTTACTTTGCTGACTAAAGTCTGTCTAGTCAAGGCTATGGTTTTTCCAATGGTCATGTATGGATGTGAGAGTTGGACTGTGAAGAAGGCTGAGCGCCGAAGAATTGATGCTTTTGAACTGTGGTGTTGGAGAAGACTCTTGAGAGCCCCTTGGACTGCAAGGAGATCCAACCAGTCCATTCTGAAGGAGATCAGCCCTGGGATTTCTTTGGAAGGAATGATGCTAAAGGTGAAACTCCACTACTTTGGCCACCTCATGCGAAGGGTTGACTCATTGGAAAAGTTGACTCTGATGCTGGGAGGGATTGGGGTCAGGAGGAGAAGGGGACGACAGAGGATGAGATGGCTGTATGGCATCACTGACTTGATGGGCGTGAGTCTGAGTGAACTCTGGGAGTTGGTGATGGACAGGGAGGCCTGGCGATTCATGGGGTCACAAAGAGTTGGACACGACTGAGTGACTGAATTGAACTGATGCTATATATACGTTTTGTGGGGCTTCTCTTGTGGCTCAGCTGATAAAGAATCCGCCTGCAATGAGGGATACCTGGGTTTGATGCCTGGGTCAGAAATATCCCCTGGAGGAGAGAATGGTTACCCACTCCAATATTCTGGCCTGGAGGATTCCATGGACAGTGTGGTCCATGGGGTCACAAAGAGTAGGACATACTGAGCAACTTTTACTTTCAATTTTCAGATAAGATATAGTTCATAATAATCAGTAAAAATTTAGGAATTTCATAAAATTTTAGAGAATGTAGCAGTTTAAACAATATGTGACTTATGAGGTTTTATTATCAGGAGCCATTGTTGGCTTCCCTGGTGACTCAGACAGTAAAGCGTCTGCCTGCAACATCGGAGACCCGGCTTCGATCCCTGGGTCAGGAAGATACCCCAGGGAAGGAAATGACAACCCCTTCCAGTACTGCTGCCTGTAAAATCCCAAGGACATAGGAGCCTGGCTGGGTACAGTCTAAGGGGTCGCAAAGAGTTGGACATGACTGAGTGACTTCACATTGAAAAAAAATTATTTATTTGACTGTATGGGGTCTTTAGTTGCAGCACAAGGGATCTTTAGTTGCAATATCTAGTTCTCTGACCAGGCCCCTGCTCAGAACCCCTTACCTAGGCCCTCTGCATTGGGAGCATGGAGTCTTAGCCACTGGACCACCAGGAAGTCCCAAGAGCCTTATTTTTTTTTTTTTTTTTAAGAAAAGAAGTATGTTCATGTTTTTTTTTCTTGAGCCCTAACTGTGATGGTAGTTATTTAGTAGGAGATTGGCTGGGATGGAGACTAGGAGAATGGAAGAAGGCTAAGGAGTCATCTTTCTTTCCATTAAACTCTTCATTGTGAAATCCACTTTGATAAATATCCTTTATAAATGGCTATTTCTCCTGCTCATGCACTTGTAGTCACGTCTTCCCTGTCCTACCAAATCCAGTACTGATTTATTTAGCCAGATTTTCTGTGTTTTTAATGTAACCCTGAGGAAGAAATGGGACTTGATACACATCACCACTGTCCTTGAGTTTTACTTTAAAATGTCACTAAAGCTCCTTTTACTTAATATTGATTAACTTTTTCTCTGCTTAAATTATTTACTACAGAAAAAATGAGTTAATCTCAGCACTTTTCTGAATTCTGCATGAAGGAACTATTACAGAAAATTTCTTATTTGGTAATCTGTATTAGACCAGAGGGTTAAAAATAAAGTAGTTTTAATAAAGTTAAGTCATTTCTTATTAATGCATGCAGGTTTTATAAGCAATTTAAAAGATTCAGGGGTAGAGTAACTTGTGGAATTTGTTTGAATCTTTAAGGTCTTCTCTATCATTAAAGGAAGTTTATCTTTGCTAGTTGAGGGTGGGCTTCTGTTTGCTTTCAAATTTCTTTCATGAACAGTGAAAATGGAAGACTAATTAACTCTTAGGCAATTTAAATGATACCCAATTCTACCAGATCTAAATGTAAGAGTACCGTAGGATGAGGGGTATTGATTATTCAGAACACAAATTCCTACCCTGAACAGCAGTTCTCAGCTCCAGAGTCAGCACTGCAGTTTCTAGGAAAGGGATTTCTGACATTTATTATTCCTGCATTCAGATATTCATAGAGATGGTTTTACCATATTTGCGATGGTAAGGCCTCCTTCAGTTTAATCAAAAATAGCTTATCTTGCACTTTTAAAAGCATATCAAATGTGAAGGAATAATCATTAAACCTTTTATTTTTATGAAGCCTTCTGAGATTTGTGAGGAAAGGCAACATGCAGTACTTTGTAAATGTCAGATCTCTTTACAGAAATGCGAAGGAGGTATTGCAGGCTGTCATCTGTTCTTCATGCTGCCTACTGACCCTCGTTGGGAGCTACCAATTCCCAAAGATTCTGTGGCCGCTGAAATAAATAGCTCTCTCAGGCACAAAGCAAAATGTTAGACAACATACAGTGGAACAGAGTCCACTTTAATTATACTATGCATTGTGTTTCATAAAGAAGTAGGGATCTGAAGGGTTAGACATTGAAGGGCAGTTCCAGCTGGCAGGCAGTGAAGCAGAATATTTCAAAACGACTGTGGAAATAACCTAAACAGCATAGCAAGAAATAGTAAGTTTTAGGCATGTGAAGAAAGAAAAATGATGCAATTTTGGAGTGTGGAAGAACAAATGGATGTGAATGTTAAAAATAAGAATTTGAATGTGCTGCTTTCAGGACATTTGAGTAGCTTAGAGGATGGATCTCAAAACAGAGTCATATGGCAGTTGTGGCTGCATTTCCATCAGCAGCTTCCTATTCATTTGGATTGTCTCATGGGATGCAGAAAACAGTCCTAGCCAAAAAGCTACCTACTTTGTTTCCTCAGATTTATTATTTTTAAGGTGTATAGCTTTTTATGATTTGTTTATTGCTTTGGTTGTGGTGGGCCTTCATTACTACACACGGGCTTTCTCTGGTTGTGGAGAGCGGGAGCCACTCTCAAGTTGCAATGCATGCTCTTCTCATTGCAGTGGCCTCTCTTGTGCAGCACAGGCTCTAGGGTGTGTGTGCTTTAGTTGTTGCAGCAAGTCAGCTTTGCAGTTGTCTTGCATGGACTAAGTTATTCCATGGCATGTGGGATCTTCCTGGATCAGGGATCAAATTGGTGTTCCTGGCATTGCAAGGCGATAACCATTGGAACACCAGGAAAGCCCAGCAAAATTGTTTTTAATAATAGATTATTTCACTAACCAAAGGTCCTGCTTTGCATGAAAATGTGTTTGGTAATATGAGATCTAGATAAAGCTACTCATTTATGACATAGTGAACAAAGTAGTTTTAGTCTCACAAAGCCCAGGAAGTAGCTATGAGGCTTCCTGGATAAATTGATATTAGGTAAATTATCCAGTTTTGCCATTTCTAACTATTACATTCATCAGAAATTTTAACTTATGAAATCAGATTGTAATCAGCAACACAAAAGTTTCCATTATGCCAGTTTTGTGGGTCATGATGTCTTTTTATTAATCATATTTCTTGGGTTTTGTACTAGCTAATTGAATTATTGCATTTAAAAAGCTTTAATGTCATATTAACCTCAAGCCTTCTCCCTTTATTTAGAATCTTATCTTGATTTTCTCAGTTTGCTATTAACACATTTTTCAATTCTAGTAACTCTGAAGCAGTTATTATTACTTGATCCATCTTCCTGCATTCAAAACCCAATAGTTAATCTATCCTTTCTCAAGAACTATCTCCTTAGTTTTATTCTCCTTTGAGTTCTAATATTTGTAAGGCTTCAAATCTCAGAAGTAGTTCAGATTAGCCTCTAGTCCAATGTATAAAATTCCTCAAAATGTTCTCTTCTAATTGATTCTCTAATGTCTGCATGAACATGGAACTCTTCGTCCTTTCCATTCTTAATATATATAACTTCTAGAATCCTAAATTTTATATTGAACCAAAAGAAATGATACGATGTGGTTGGATAATTACTTTTCTGGGAATCTGGAGATCCTGATCTGTTGTTTTTAAATGTGTGATCTTGGAAAAGGTACTCTACATCTATGTGTGAGCCTTTACTGAAAGTTCATTTTATTTTAATTCTCTGTCAGTAGTTTTCAAATTTCCAACTCCATGTATTTATCTTACAGTGCAGTGATTTTCAAACTGTGGCTCCTAGAGCAGTAGTAGGGCCAACATCACCTGAGAAATATTAATAGTTAGAAAAATTCATAGTCTACCTGACACAGGTGTTGAAACAGAAATTTGGGAATGGGGTCCAGCAATCTGTGTTTTAGAAAGTCTTCCAGGTAATTTTAATGTGCACTATAGTTTGAGAATCCCTGCTTTAGTTGTTTGCAAAATGAATTCATAGGATTAAGACTTCCATCAAAAAAAATATATCAATAATATAGAATAATAAAAAGACTGAAAAAAACTGAGCTACTAAGAAACTTAGTCCATATAATCCTGAATGAAAAAGAAATACAAAATAGAAAATTCAGAAACTTTAAAAGAAAGTTTTACAAAATTATATAAATACTTAATGTTTTTAGATGTGATTGGAAGTGGCCATTTGAAATCTAATTCCTGATTGTTTGTGGCTAGTATGTAGAAAACAGCTGTAAAATGAATTTATTTTCTGCAGTTTTGCCTAGCTCAACTGTTAGTATTAATAGCTATCTTTAAAACTCCTTACAGAGGGGGCGCCTAAGATGGCGGAGGAATAGGACGGAGAGACCACTTTCTCCCGCACAAATTCATCAAAAGAACATCTCAACGCTGGATAAATTCTACAGGGCAGCTTCTGAATGCGAGCAGAGGACATAAGGCATCCAGAAAAGCAGAACATTGAAAAAGAAAATATGGGGGGGGCTCCTAAGACGGCAGAGGAATAGGATGGAGAGACCACTTTCTCCCCAACAATTCATCAAAAGAACATCTCAACGCTGGGTAAATTCTACACGGCAGCTTCTGAATGCGAGCAGAGGACATAAGACATCCAGAAAAGCAGAACATTGTCTTCAAAAACAGGTAGGAAAAACACAGAAGACAAAAAGAGAAACAAAGGGGGTGGGGAGGGAGCTCCGTCCCAGGAAGGGAGTCCTGTCCCGGGAAAAGAGTTTTAAAGGGAGAGAAGTTTCCAAACGCCGGGAAGCACTCTCACTGCCGAATCTGTGGCGAGTCTTGGAGGCACATGGCAGGGAGGAAAAATGAATGTGATTGAGACCAGCAGGTTTCAAGCCTGGCGGTGATTCCCCCAGCGGAGAGGCAGAGCAGACGCCTGCACCTGCCACTAGCAAGTGGGGGCTGGGCAAGGAGGCGCGGGAGATGCGGGCGGCGGCGCTTCTTAAGAATCGGGCCAGAACGCCGGTGCATAACCGCAGCGAACTAACTCAGGCTAGCACACCAGACGGTCGGACAGTTACCACGCGAAAAGCTCTAACATAAGACACCGCCAGGACCACGCACAGAACAAAGGACGGAACAGAAATAGCCGGCTGCC